>CALSBV010010348.1:5083048-5105468 GCA_943590825.1 Bovichtus diacanthus | reverse complement strand
ACACACACACACACACACACACACACACACACACACACACACACACAGGGAACAGTGACAGGTAATCTGTTAGCATTACACACTTCTCTACACTTTCCATTTAAGACAGTTAATAGCCAAATACAAGAAAGATGACATAACCTAAGCACAGAGGTGAAATTACTTTATTATTGAATTTGGTTCTTTGGTGATATATATAGCTCCTGTGTCTATATTATTCAGCAACGATGACAGGTGTGTGCTGTGCATATATACAGTTGAATACCCATGACAACTGTTCTTGTACAATAATAGTGCTAATGTGTTACAGTGGGGAGAAATACACAATGATGGGTATCTTCTACGACAAGTAGTGCAGTATGTGACAGATACATGATGAAACAACACTGTATGGGGATTAACTCCTTTTTATTATTCAACTCTGTGTAGGTCAACTCAAGAATGTGATGGCAAGGAACGCCCCAGGAAGCAATAGTATTGAAACACACCAGAGACTAATGTAATATAATTAGAAATCGTGTGTCTGCTGCGATCCCACTGCATCGTAAATCATGCTGTTGCTGGTTAGAAGCTGGATTCAAACCTGCAAGTGCTTCCGATATTCGTGAGCAATACCTGAGTCTGCCTTTTGTAATTGTTTCGACACAAGGTCAAAGGGCGTCCGCTATAGAGTGATTTTATTAATACATATTACGAGGTGCCCTGACATTCTCCCCATCTCATTAGTCATAATAACTCCAGCACAGCGACTCTGCATGGCCAGCCAATCAAAGAGGAAGAAGTCAGAATAGCAGAAAGAAATAAAGATGTATGACTTTAATCCACTCTTTTGCGCATACTTTTCCTGTGGCATGAAAGCGACATGGCTGCCACTCTGTTGAATCAGAGCTTAAATGACTCATCCAGTTTGTACTTTTTTGAACAGCCATGTATTTGAAAGGGAAAAGCAGGAACTTGAAATTGTTATATATATATTATATATAATATCAAGTTCATTGAAATCAACATTTGATTAAATAGTAAATGCAAAATCTAGACGAACCACAATGCTTTCTTTCTGGGCAAATTGTATTGCTAATAAGTATAATTAATGATCTCATAAAAGAAATTCCAGTTTCAAGCTGTGTGAAAATGCAGGCTCTTTGATGTGATTACAGTATAAAAATAGAGCATACCATTTGGTTACAATTATTTGCTTTACAGTCTGCTTCAAGTGAGCTACAGCCAACATGCGATGGATGATTTATATCTGCTGTTCTGTATGCTTTATCAGACGACATAATTACTTTTAGCCGGCGTTTGTCTCACAAAGTCGGCCCTTTGTGATTGAGAAACAACAATGTGATGTAGTAGAATGACATCAGTAAGGCTTTGTGTAATCTTGCTTTCACCTTAGGGACTCTTCTTCAGTAAAGCAGATGAAACCATACACTTTAAAACTAAAATGAAAATCGCTCCAGATTATTTTATAACACTATATCATGAACTGGATTTCATCAGTATTACATGGATTCATTATCACTTATTAGATGTCATCATGTCTTGTTCCTCTCTGTAACAATTTAGTTTTCCAGACATCTATTGTAGGTTATGTACTGTACTCTTAGCAAAAAATATAAAGTGTGCTAACGTCAAGGTGGTGGACTGTGTAGGATTGAAGGATTCAACAGTCTTATGGCCTGTGGGATACAACTGTCCCTGAGTCTGGTGGTCTTGGTGCGGATGCTGCAGATGCTGTTGTACCGCCTGCCGGACGGCAGCAGACAAGTTGTTGGGGTCTAATAATGATCCTGTGTACCTTCTTCCAGGCGGTGCAACATACCAGGCTGTGATGCTGCCAGTCAGGATACTCTCAATGGTGCACGTGTAGAAGTTGCACAGTATCCCGGGGGTCATGTTGAGCCTCTGCAGCCTGCCGAAGAAGAAGAGCCGCTGTCTTGCTGTCTTTGTGATGATGTTTGTGTGATGGGTCCAGTTCAGGTCCTCACTGATGTGAACCTGTGAGCATTCTGACCCGTGTGTTCCTCTGATCCAGGTGGGAGAGGGCAGTGTGGCGGGTGAGAGTCTGCGGACCTGTTTGCTTTGTAAGCAAACTGCAGAGAGTCCAGTGAGTCAGGGAGGGAGGAGGTGATGTAGGTTTTGACCAACGGCTCAAAGCACCTCATAATGATGGAGGTGAGTGCAACTGGGCGGTAGTTGTTCAGGCAGATGTTTTTTTGTCTTTTCGAGGACAGAAACGATGGTGGAATGTTTAAAACATGCGGGGACTACAGACTGGAGCAGTGACTTATTGAAAATGTCAGTGAAGACATCTGACAGCTGAACTGCACACACCTTGAGAGCAGAGCAAGGACGACATCAGGACCAGGAGCCTTGTGTGAGTTAATCCTTTTGAAGGATTTACAAACATCTGTTCTGGTTAGAACAGTAGGCAGGGAACCTGAGCCTTCTGTACCTTCACAGCCGAGGAGCTCTTTAGACTTACATAAAAAGTTTTCAGTTCATCCGGGAGAGATGCAGACACTTCCTCAGCACTGCTTCTAGTCCTTTTATAGTCTGTTATTGTTTTTAGTCCAGACCACATGTTACTAGCGTTGGAGCCCTTGTAGTCAGACTCCACTTTCTCTCTCTGTTGTCATTTTGCACTGCTAATAGCTCACCGAAGCGTGTACCTGGAATTCCTGTACTCATCCAAATCACAGCTGTTGTGTGCGATACTCCAAAGCTGAATTGTCCGCGTCACCGGTCTGCTCCGATTGAGTTTCTGCCTATAAGAGAGAGCAGGAGCAAACTAGAGATATGGCCAGACTTGCTGAAGAGGGGGCGAGGGAGGACCTTTTATCCATGGTGGAAAGGTGAAAAAACATGGCCAAGTGTGTTTCCACCACGTGTGGGGCAGTTAATGCGCTGATAGTATCTGGGCAGGACTTTCTTCATGTTGCCGCTGTTAAAATCCCCGGCCACAATAAAAGCTGCCTCCGGCCGTGAAGTCTCTGTCCTGTGGATAATCTCATACAGCTCCTCCAGCGATTTGTTGTTGTCAACGTGCGGTGGGACATACACTGCTGTAAAAGTAACCGATGCAAATTCCCTCGGCAGATAAAAGGGCCGGTATCCGATCCTAAAGTGCTGTTAGTTGTCCGAACAGTCCGAACAAATGATCTCCACATCTGAGCACCACTTGTTGTTTATCACCTCCTCCCTTACGTTTCCCAGAGTTGTAGTCCATTTAACGAGGCACTCGTGATCTGTGATTTTACACATCACAATTGAGTCGGGGTTGGTAATCAAGTTACCAACCCTAATGATGTCATAGTGATGTCATCGGGGTTATCTCTGTCTGGGCTTGGAGACTACCAATTTATAATAGACAACCTGCGTTACAAACTGGGCACTTGGTTTATGGAAGAAATGGGCTTTTACAAGGCAGAAAGGGTCCTAGAAAAGATGCTACCAGGTGGCAATATCGGAAGTGTAGGATCCAGTGTCTTTGGAGCTGGACATATACAAAGAACTAAAAAAACAGGACATCTCTGCCTCTTTTGCCTCAATTTTGAGCATTTTATTTTAAATCAGGCTCTCACAACTCTCACAAATTTAAGGAAGCGCAATACTAATTAAACTAAACTAGTTTGGCATTAGAGAACAACAACATTGACAGATTCATACCGACAGATGATCTTTTTTTTATACACTGACTAGTCCATTGTGCCTACACAGTTCCATCATGCATTGTTTTCACGTTGGGGTTTAAGATGGCAAAGTGACCCTGAAGGTCAAGCATTACTGCGCGTTCGACTAGTGTACAAACAAGTGCACATAATGTTACAAATAAAAACACAATTGCTACTTCAGTGCAGTTGGATAGAAGACTTAAACAAAAATACGCTCCTTGTTAGCAGCAACACTTTTAGCAGCTGTTACAACAGAACATGATATATTGTGATCCAAAGTGTCGAAAACACTGCATTTTTGTCTTAGTTATAGTTTTCTTTTTGGTTCATCTTTGAGGAAAGTTTATAACAGATCACACTCCACCGCGCACAGAAGCAGGCAATATAATTCATAAAAAAAATTGGTTGATAGTAAATACAACAAATATGGAATTCCACAGGCTGTTAAACTGCTGTCACATTACACTGAGTGCAAATTGCAGTGTCTCAAAGTCTGTTCTCTTGATAATGTCCACAGATGGAAGTCACAGTAGGAGGAGACAAAGTGGAAGAGAAGAAAGAGCAACATTTTAACAGACAGTATAATCATGCACAACCCCCCCGTGAGGTCACAGTGACCTTGACCTTTGACCACCAAAATGTATTCAGGTCATCCTTGAGTCCAAGTGGACGTTTGTTCCCAATTTGAAGAAACCCCCTATGCTGTTCCTGACGTCAGGTTCAGGAGAATTGTACGTACGTACAGACACACGGACAACACTGACACATAATGTCTCTGGGCACGCCTGAGGAGGCATAACAAACAATTTGAATGTTTTATTCTTCATTTTTCTTCATCTTAAATGAATAAGTGTTGGTTGTTTTGTGGGTTTTTTTTCCAAACATTGTGCATCACTTTGAATTTTGCATTGTCTGTCCTTGGGTCCCAGATCAATACTGGCCTATGAAACAAAAACTGCAGAAAAGTTTCAACAAGAAGAGGATCTATAATGGGATTCTGATTCTTCATCCACCTCCATTGTGCACTATCTAACCTCTGCATAAAAACAAATGGCACTCGGTTCTGTCCTGAGCTATCGAAGAGCAATGAGTCAGGCTCGCGGCTCGGATTCCTTTTCCGAGCCAAATACGTTCTGTGTCAAACTAGAGTAGGCTGTATTAGCAAAACATGCCCCCACACACACTTACAGTGTGTGCCTGTGAGTGTATGGGACAAAAACATAAGTTTTCTTCTCTCTTTATGAAAAAAAAAAAAAAAAAAAAGGAGTGTATGAATAATTTGCTTTGGCATTCCTATCAAAACCGTGGCAGAAAAATGCAGGATACGCAGGAAAAGAATACCCAAGAACATACTCAGCAGTATACTGTATCACACACACACACACACACACACACACACAGACACACACACACACACACACACACACACACACACACCTTGGCCTGAAGCCTCTTGCTCTCCACCCGTCTTTCCCCGTGTCAGCAGAAAAATAAAATAACACAAAAATTTGGCACAAAGCGTGTTACATTGTAAACAAGGTGCTAAAGGGAAATATTGTTAACACTTTGAACACATTGTGAATTTTAGTTTCTACTTGCAAAATATGTTTTGCTAAAAGCACCGATTTTTCGGGGCGCATAAGTGATTGAACAATTTCCATCTGATCATTTATTCTATGCAGCAGGTGAATACTGCATTTATGATAACTTGTTGGCAAAAGATGAAAGTGACAAAACATCACCTATGGGTTTTTTTTAAAGTTATTTTTTTTTTTTTTTATCTCTTTTGGTTGGACTAACATCAGAGTAATGTGTTCTGCATTCTCAGAGAACCATGTTTATACTGACGTAACGCCTACCTGCAGAGGCAGCCAACACCAACTTGCATAAGACAAAACAGACTTCAAAGGATATATAAAACATTAAAAAAAAGCACTCTAAAATCCACTTTTCAGGGCTCCTTTGCATAAACGCCTAACCTTGACAAAGTTTAAGCTGGCCTGTGAGTGGTTTTGTGTGTGAGCAGATGTCCAATTGAACTGCTGTGATGTTGTTTTGTTTGTGCAGACCTGTGAGCTGATTTATATGTAAACTGAACATGGATGGCTGATGAAGAGTGATTTTCCGTGTGTCCCCGAGATCTATAGGCCAATTTATACCTGTGCCGCGTAATGTGATCATATCTAAATGGTAGTTTTCACTTGTGATTGTATGTTCTGTGAGATAAACATAATAAGCATGTGCTCGTGTTTGTGTGATCTCAAAAACAGCAACGTGTTTAGTGTTTTCTATTTGGTTTTCCTCTTTGACTCAGACTTTTCATCAATATGTGCTTTGCCAAAAGCTGTTATGGTCCCATGCCACACTTGAAATATTTCATGCTGCCTCACAAACAGCAAGGACCACGAACCTGGATCTGCAGAACCAAACATTTCCTTAATGAGCGAAAGGATTTTTTTTAATGGCGTTTTTAGCATAAATGTAAATAGCCCACATGTGACTTGGCCAAAGTGTAATTGCACACAACTCTCTGAAAAACACTATTGCCCTGAGTTATATTAAGCAGCATAGTGCATCATGCACGTTTCATTTCAGTTTGTTTCGGGGATAATTTACACGTAGCAAGGGCCTACAACTTTCATTTAATTTAGAATTGAAATTTAACATTAAATGGCCATCAAAATACCCTCAATAACATTCCTGCATGAAGTACCAATGCACTTAGATATGTGCTGTAGATTTGCAGTGCTTATAATTATCATGAATACGCCGAGTAAGTGCAGGGCAAAAAAGGATCAGCAGAAGAACAGCGTCTCCCTTTCATGTGGGAGGTATTTGTATCTACTATCTGAGCCATCACTCCTTTGCTCTCACAACATATTCCATGGGGAAGAGCAATTGCATCAATGGGACAACTGCCAATGCAAATTCCCCAGTGTGCTACTATTGGGAAAGCCGAACGCATATTCAAACGCTTGGCATTGACCCACACTATACCACACACAGCATTTCCTCAATGTTCTTGCAAAATAATTTCTTTGAGTTTGCCCCTCAGGGTCACTCCTCCTCTTTCTATTCAGTTCTATTAGAGAGTTCAGGCTTAGTGAGACCGTGCTGAGGAGGATTGGTTTAGCTGCTGCAGTAGTGTTCAAGGTGAACATCTACGGGCTGACGAGATGAATTCCTTGCAGAAGTACAAGGATGTGCATTCTGATAGATTGAAGGAGCATGTCTTTGTCAACACAAGGCAACTGTATGAGTCAGTGGGAGATTAAGTTGATGCAAACCGTCACGTAACCACCCTTTACTTGTTGTTTCTCTGTATAACTCACCTGCTAAATGACGGGATGCCTTTCATATCGTGATGGATGACTAATTAAGACTTTAAGAGTTTGCGCGCACACCGCCTGACTATGAGGACAGTCTACATAAATGAAAAGCAACAGTGTGAAATTGCCTCATTCATGCACATATCTATTCTTTGTAATTACAGTTTGTAAACGGAAAAGGATATTTCAGAGATTTTGACACAAGGTAGTCTGTCATACTTGATGGTCGTGATACTGATACATAAACTACCGATCGTTTTGACAAAGTGATGCCACTGAGGTGAAAGATTGTTGGACAGAAATGAGCAGCTATAGATGTGGCCAATTTACAAAAAAAAACATTAAAACACAGCCAAAACATATAGAACCTAGCACACAGTAAGCTGCACAATCCAATACATGTATTTCTGTGATTTGTCAGGATCATCCACGGTTAAAGTTCAATTATATTTCCCTCTCGCAGGAACCCCCTGCTGAGACTGATTTATGTATCGATCCCACAGCAGCCAGAGGCACAGCTTTGAAAATTCAACTGATGTGATTTTTAGGTTAGCAGTTCCTGGGACATCTAACAAGTAGGTCAATTACCTGCCAGACTTAAACATCTGATTGCTGTCTTTATTTAGCCTGCGCACTACAGTCGTTGACTGACGGTGACGTCTATGGCTTGAAAAAAAGTTACGCGAGATCATTCGTTTGTTTCAAATCAATAACACCTGTTATGCTATTTTTTTTAACAACTTCTAAAGATGTAACACCTTCTGTAAGCAAACAAAGCAAGAATCTTCTTACATCAACGTTATTTCTTGTCAAGCTGTTACAGCGTAGCAGCACCATTAAGTCTAACTACGCATTTGATTGGCATTTGGAAAGGCTGAGAATCTGTGCTGAGAAGGATTTAACCCATGAGTAATTGGGCAAAATTGCTGAAAACCCACACAGTAATTTCTCAATAAGCTTTACCAAAACCACAAACGTAGAAAGGCCCTCAGGAAGAGAGTAACGACACACACATACATGCACACATCTAAATTGTTCTTTTCCCAAGCAGTCTTGTGTGCCTCCACATCTTATCTCTCCACCCCCACTCAAGTTTTTCTATATCCCTTCTCTCTCGCTGCCTCTGTGTTTTTTTTTTCACTCCCGGAGATGAATAATGTACACCCCCTCATTGTTTTGTATGAACAGAGAGCGATTCCCTGGATGAGATTCTCTCTGAGGTCTGGAGAGCCACAGGCCTATCTCCAGGCCCTCCCCTCTAATCTGCATTCTCCCTCTGTTCTCTTAATTAGGAGGCCATGGACAAGAAGGCACAGTAATTGCAGGCAGTTGTTGCAGATTTCTCATTTTAGTCCTCCCCTGTGACACATCCGTATCTTCTCCTTCCCCACACTTCAAGTCATATTTCTTTTTATCTTTTCATCTTCATCATTTTCGTCTTTCTTTCTTTACATGCTCATCATCTTCTTCGTCATCAACAACACGTGTTTTTATTTGCGTGTTTTTTTTGTCAGAAACTGAGGCAATGAAGGGAGGCTAAAGGACAGAGTCAATAATTATGGGAAGAATTACCACACGCCACAAAAGTCAATAACAAGCCAAGATGAAACCTTGAATGTCTCATTGCTTATTAGGTGTTAGAAGGAAACTGCAGGACCTTCATTTCTAGGGATAATAGCGTTGTTTTATATATAATAACATCGACTCAACTAGAATCCGCTCTCTAAACCTCTTCTGACAGAAATTAATATCTCTCTCTCTCTCGGGTGAATTACAGGCTAAATGTGTACAGCAAAGGAATGACAAGCGTGGGGCCTCAGGGCGCAAAGCACCATACAGGACCCAAGGGATCTTCACCACCTTCATATATCTGCTATAACACTGCATTATAATCCAAGAAGCTGAAACAGTACCCTCATCTGTGTTTACATTCAGGCTACAGGCGACATTAGTGTAATCCTCACGTAGTCTACCGTCCTAGAATCCTCTATCCTCATATAACTACACTGCATCAAAAAAAAGCAGCCCCCTCATTCACTTCAAAGAGACAACTGTATTGGCATTCACATCTGCACATTCCTGGTGAAGTAATATCTAACATTCTATACATTTGACAAAAGAAAATAAGAATGAGGTAATATGGCAATTATGTCCCTTTCATGTATTATTTGAGGAATGTTACAGGCTCCTTATCGGTCCACACGTGACGTTTTCTTCTGCCACCATTTCTTGTCTCTTCAGTGGAGCGAAAGCTGCAATGGAAGTTTAAGATGCTTCATGTGCTTCATGATTACTTCACTGAGTCTGTTTCCATTGCACTTAGTCTCATTTTGCTTACAGTGCCAGCTGAAGTTGTGTCTATGTTTACATTATTTTTGATTTATTAACAATATGTTCATTCGTGAAGTGTTGGTTATTTAAATAAGGGCATTTGGCTCCACAGGATTAAGCATGAGGTTGGAAAGAGAAAATTACTACTACTATGACAAGTAGATATAACTATTGCATAGCTGATGAAGGTCCAACTCTGATGGGTGTATAACTGAGGGGGCTGCGCTCCCTAAGCCCCCTTATGGCGCAAGACCTGCTCTGTTGACCATGAGATGGTGTAAAGTGTCATGTGTCTGCAATAGACCAGAGTTCTGTTCAAGTTCAGAGTCTGCGTCCCTCAAAGTTCACATTTCAATACGAACTACGTCTTAATTGGTGGACTAAGCAGTTCCAATCCGGCCGCTCCTAGAAAATCTAAAGACACAACCGGTTTGTCATTTGTGGCCCTCAGTATCCCAAAAATTAAAAATCCACTCTTTTAGTATCGAATATTCACTTTGAATGGCACACTGAATAGCAGCTGTGGTTGCAAACCGCTCCTGCAGAGTAATCTAAACTTTACACATTTACTTTCTTGTGCTCCGTATATTAAAGCAGTCATGGATTTTTTAAAAGCTGACTAAATACATATAAACTACACATAATTGCCATCAGTAGGGATTTAACACGGATTTACACATTATTCAGGTACGTTTTGTTTTTTTTCACAGGCTGCAACTTTTGACTAATTCATCGGCATTTAAAAAAAAGCACTAATCAAAACAGAAACAGAAAACAAACATGATACAAAGTCATCAGGATCAAATTGATGGACACAAAATTGGAACGATAGAATAAAGCAGCAGTGAGACGCGGGTACCCGAGTTGGAAGGATGAAGGTTAAACACATTTAATAACATGAACATATCCTCAAGAAAATAGAATGCAATGCAGCTACATATCCCAAGTCCACGGTCCAATTTTAAATGGAAAATATTTATGTATATTTATGTGTGCTCAACTGGAAAGTCTGATTCTTCCACCAGAGCCTTGAAGGCAGCACACTGCTAACTTGTTCACACACTTATACAGCACACGGTCAGCTCAACATTCAATGTGAAGAGCATTATGTACCAAAGTAAAAAGTGGGGAGTTGAGATGAGAGATGTAATGTAACACATCTATGACCTCATAGTAGCCAGCCAACCAGTTCAAGAGAAGAAATACAGAACAGCATGGAGTTGTTTTTCACTTTTCATATCAGTGCCGATCAGCAGACCAGCGACCGCCCACTGTTCCAGTTGGTCAGTGTGCCCCCGGCGCCTGATTTAGCCATGCATACATTACTGCTGTTTTTGTCATAAATATAGATGACACAAATTATTCTATCTGCTTTCGCAACTCTGAATATTTGTCACAGAGAATGCATTTTAAAGGTGTCCCATTCAACCGAGACACCCTTCATCTCAGTCCTGACCTACACACTGATGATTATCATCACACCTGCCTGACTGCACTTAACCAGGTAATATGAAGAGAACATTTGTCTTTCATCCACTGGTGGAAAGTAAATACGTACATGTACTCATGTATTGTACATAATTACATCCATTGCATGCTACTTTATACTCAGTATACTCTATACTGACTCCACTCAATTTCAGTGGGAAATACACTTTTGTATCTGATGTATCAGGCAGTTGGTACATTTCAATTTAAGATTTTACATAAAACAAAAACTATGATACATTTAAAAAATGTAATACTTTGGTTTCTGGCCCGCTACAAACAAAACTGTGTGTAGTTGAGGCACTTAGTCATGTTCCAGATTAGTTGTTAGTAGTTTCAACAAGAGACATTTCCCCTCTAAAAGGCGAGAATGGAAAAATGTGACCCCTCTTTTTTGACATTGTTAAGACCTTTGCTGCAGCAATTTAAACTAGTTGGACATCGGATGAAACATACTGAGGGCTGTTCCAAAACAGAGAGAGTTGCAGTAATCAATGGATGACTTTCTCCGGGTCAGAGGTTAAAAGAATTATTCCGAACTTGGAGGCAATGAAGAGCAAATTGTTTGTTGAACTCGATGCCAAATCAAATATGACTTCACAACCTTTTGAATAGGATTTCACAAAACAGGACAATGTGCGAAGATGAAGAGAAAGTGGGAGGGCTATATGCTGTGGTCCAAATAATATGATGTATTGTCGTCGTGCTGGAGAAAGTGTGCAGCCATCCAAGATTTAATGTCCTAAAGACAGATATTGAGGTCAGTTAGCTTGTTGCAATGGCTTGCACTGGGATGGGGGACGTGTCCCCTTCATTTTTCAAAATCCTATTTTTGTCCCAATCACTTTTATAGTTTCAGTTTGATTCATTCACTAAAAGACCACTAAACCATGTGCTGTCCAACCACCACAATCCAATAGGGAGAAGCTCTGAGTTTATCGAAATGTTAAAATGGTCAACTAAGAACTTTTTTTTCACAGCATGTAAGATTAACAAGCAGTATCGAGTGATAGGCCTACTTTATTCCAGATTTTACAACATACAGGCTGCCCTACATTCTTGGGGGAGGTTATTGGGACTGTATTCAGACACTCATCTTCCTTTTATGGGGACTTTTACTTTAGCTGTTTTTATTTACAGATGTATTTACTGAAAAGACACTAGAACTGCTCGTCAATGAAAGATATTGTAACAAAATCAGTTATATTTGTACTTCAGATGGGAATAAAACATTCTTTATAGAAATTGTTGTTAAAAACATTTTTATACAACAAGGTTTTTATCAAGAAAATGATGGGTGATTATGGGGTTAGTATATGAAGAGAGGGCTGTGTTTTTGGGTGATGTTCCTTAACAGGAGCATATATATGGAGAAAAAGGATTGGACCAAGTACAGAATCTTGGGGGACCCCACATGAAAGAGAGACGGACTGAACCTCTTCCATTTCTTACTGTTGCCTACAATCCAGGGCTTTTAAACTATGCCAGTCAATCATTAAAAAAAAATAATGTGGAATGATGTAATCCAATGTCATCAAAGCCGTCGCCTGCTCACAGATTACCCTCAGGTCAACTAAGCCTGACCACAGTGACCCATGACCTGCTTAGATTTCCAACAGCAGATGGAAACAAAGGCAGATTGTTTTTTCAGTAGTGCAAAAAATAAATTCACCTTCACAGTTATGCTATACGTTGCTTATCAGTAAGACAACGCAATGAGAAAACTGAAAAGATAAAAGCAGACCGGAGCTCCTGTGCGTTATTACAAAGCACAATGGTTTTGTCAGGTGCACTGTAATTGCAAAAGTAAAAGACACAGTGTAGTTCAGTCCTAGTCTCTCTGGAGGTATCTCTCAAATGTATTTCTTTATCATCTACCAAAAAGAAACCGGCCACAAATGTGCTAAGATAGGGAAACATGTCTAATGTTCAACACAAGTGTTCATGTGTGCTGTGTGTGTTTCCTCACTTTAAAAGGGTTGTGACTTATCTCGCTCTTCTAATAACCTTTGCATAAAGCTGCTGCTGAGAAGTAGGGAATGATGGATACACAGGAGAGAGGAGGTGTAGAGGAAACTGGGGAGGGTCAGGAGGGAGTGGAGGTGACCTGATTCACACAGACATGTACACACATACACACACATATACATATACACACACACACACAAACTATAATCTATCACTGCATTAGTCGTCATTCCATAATGACCCAGAGCCGTCTGTTATGGTAGAAGCCAGAGGTGAGCCCTTGGGTAGTAACAGACACGCGCATGAACACACACACGCACACAAGCATCCTCGTGGTGCAGAGCAGCATTGCTGGTCCATCTGCTGCTAGTTGGAGCAGCTAGCAAAGGGCATGAACAGCCTTGTGTTGACGACGGCTTTATATTCTAGTCCAAAACTTTACCTCGTGCAGCCATGACTCCTGTAAACATCACCTGCAAGTTCAGCAGTTTCAGGTAAAGAAAACGAAACAAACAAAAAAAAACATGTATCATTATTATTATTATCATCATGACCTACATTAGTATACTGATACATGTATGCTGTAACTGATTTACTTCATTTGTGAGCTAGTTTGGCTTGCGTAAACAGTGGCTGTGTCAGCTTGATACTGACTTGTCGAGATTGTGCTTGCCTGTCCATGACAATGCAAGAAAACAACGTAGGTCTTCTTACAACAGACAGCTTCTCCAGCAAATCGTTTCCAGAGAGAGAAAGCAGATCTGCCCTGTTTGCCTGAATCAAAAGGTTGTGTCAGGTGAAACTACTGGCAGGAAATGCTACGCTCCTAATGTATTCACAAGCCAACCAGTACTCTGTCTGAAGAAGTATGAACCTATTTACCACTTCAGCCCACACCAGGAGAAGGACATGCAACTACTGATATGACATCACGCGCGCTGTCGTCCCTCAGTATGAGAATATGTTTCTTTCATTATTTAGCTTTGCTCCAGCACAAAGTGTAGCATAAATACCTGTCTGATTTAAGTGCTGACTTTCACCTTCAAGGATGTCGGGGGTGTTTGCATCAATTTTGGGTGAACAGTGTAGGTCTCACAGCGTTAAAAAGGGTTACAATGTCTACACGGTTCATTGGGCGTGGATGCAAAACAACCACCAATTAAACCTTCAACCTAATACTTTGGATTTGCAGTTTGATTTAGTTTATGAAGTTTTATTCAGACTGTCTCTGCTGTACATCACACTGGGTATTCAAAGTCATTTTCAAAGCCGCAGCGCTGTAAAATCAAGCCTTTTTTCTTATGTTCATTTCCCATGGCAATCGTGGTATTTGCAAAATGTACTAAAATGACAATTATCCTACATAAGATGTAAAATGGAAAGAAAAAACAATGTTAAAATATAATCATACGAGTGTCCATTTGTGCCATTATTAAAGGCATGGGTCCATCCTTCATTCCAGGCGTTTGGTTTGTTTATGTTTTTGTATTTACATGAAAGAAAAAAAAAGTTTCTCCTGTTCATCTCTGCACTTTCAGCAGCATCTACCTTGTTTAAAAAAAAAAAAAAAAGGACACACACACACACACAGACACAGACAGACACACACACACACACACACACACACACACACACACACACACACACACACACAGACACAGACACAGACACAGACACAGACACACACACACACACACACACACACACACACACAGACACACACACACACACACCTTGTCCGTCTGAGATTGATGCAATAAATTTTTCATGATTCAATCAGGGTTAACCAGAATTCAAGCAAACACAGAGCTCAGACTTATATTGACATAAAGAAATGTATGATGTCAAAAAAAATGTGTTTACTATAACAACATATGATTTGTTGGCTTGAGCAAAATATTTCAGTTGAAAGGTGCATCACAACTACGTCTTTAGAGAATTCGGTCAGCTTCACCAAGAATATGTCCCTGAAAATTCATTTTTTAAGTATCAAATACTTGGCAAAATGCAGTGTAACTACTGTCAATGGAACCAGCTGCTGCCCTCCAAGAAGAAACTATTTACAAACTTTTCAAGGCCATCTTTCAGGCATTGGATATTTGATTCTGAAATGTTGATTTTTAGTGGAGTAATATCTTTAAGACACTTCAGTCTCACTGCTGTTCGTGAGCCTTTTGTGGACATTGTAAAATGTTTTAATAAGAATAGAGTTGAAAAATAGGTTGAATAATCTACTACCACAATTTAACAGAGCTGGCACTCTGTTTCACGTGGTTGAAAATTGTGCAGCTAGGTTATTTAAATTCTAAGCCCCCGAAAGAAAAGCCTTCAGAATTAGTGTAGGTTAACTCTCAGACATGTCATCACTTTTTGACAGACTGAGGACGACATCGAGGTCGCACTGAGAGGACATGACAAGAGGTGGAACTGCGCTTCTGTGGTGTAGCGTGAGTGGCTGCTGAGCACTGTGCCCAAAGGGCAGTGGGAGAAACTACTTTCAAATTAATAATACATAAGTAGTGCTCCGCCACCCTTACTGAGCTGCCAAACTACAGGAAGCGACTGCCTATCATCTTCTGTAAGCCACTGACTGTAATGTTTGAACAAAAGAGGTTCAACTAAATTATAGTAATTGTGCGAATGCAATATTAATTATATCTGCCATGAAACCACTGATCTCTGACAGTATTTCAGGGCTTACAAGGTATCAGGGTATGTGTACTACTGACACACATTGAAACATATGAACTATTGATAAATAAGACACATGGGAACATGATATGTGGCACAGTATTATGCGATGTATGATTCATTCAGAATATAATTATGTGGCTTCAATCATTTATTCTCTGTTCGTCAATGGTGGGTCGTGTTTCTTTTCATTCACGTAATTGGTACGGTTTTCCCCGAGCACTATTCTCTCAGTGGTACACTGCTCTATCTGATCATGCACTGCAATTCCTTTCTCTATACAGTACAATTATACATCTTATTATCTGAAGATTAAAATCCACAATGTTTCGAGTTGACATTGAACATACACGTGTGATGCTGTTCTACAGAGTTTTGTATCATCTGAGGACGGTATTTATACATTTTTGAAATACACTTTGAAGTGTTTGCAGGAAAACACGAAGAAAATGTGTTCATATCAAACATGGTACAGTATAAGCAGTGTTTTCATGAAGGTCCCTTTGTTGCTACTCTATTTAGTCTGAGAATCAAAGCAAACTGCTTTGCTTTTATGTGGAATTGTCTGTTTCTGCTGTGTTTCTCACTGTCCTCCTAGTAGATCTCATAGCTACAGTGTTTGGCCCCAATTAAGCCAGTTTTCAAATGTGCAAAGTCTAAAACTGTCCTGAGAGGTAGCGATTTCATGTTTTGCCCCTATTCATGGTGGACTAATTATAAAGTTGGCTGAAAAGACAGACTTGATTGTTCAGCGCTGAGTGCCTGTTTCACAGAGAGACAGGCAGGCGGCTCTTTTCGGAGGACAAATGAAATAGATCAAACAAAACGAGCAATGTCTGAAAGTCATTCAGATTGCACATGTCTTCATCAGCAAAGTTGGACGTGTAAAAGATCTTAGAAATGTGCTGGGCAACATTTTGATCTGCCATTACGCTGAAGAGGATTCCTTTAACATCACAATGCAAATGGAGCAACACTGAGGAGGAATATTCCATAGTAAGTTTCCTTCTTTAAACCAGTTATTATATTCAAAGGAAATATTCAATTTTCTTAGGACATAATCACTTAATTTATCATCTGTTCTATGTCTCAGAGTTCAATTTGAGCTTCTATAATAAATGGTCCAGTCCCTTGTGGCAAAGTCTCATTTGGGTGTAAAGAAAAAGAATATCAAACACTGCACAGCCTGAGTAATTTCTTTTCATGGGGTACAATAATTGATACCAAAATGGAAACTTTTGAATATCTAGCTTGTTTTAGAACAAGTCACGTATGTTTCATTTTGTAGGGATTAAGCTTTAAGACCGTGGCTCACGCTGCAGTCTCCAACATGAATGCACATTGTTCCATATTAGTCCGATTTAAATCCTCGTCTCATGTTAGCAGTGGTACTCTGTGCTTTTTACCACATACTCAGCCATGTTATCTGGTTCTTATCATTTTAATGATGCTCTGGCTGTCTCTCATCAAAAGGACGTGGCTTAAGCAATAGGCTTGAAATGCATGTTAAAACGAAATGAATGTCTCAAACGTGAACTGTAATTTAACACCACAAAAACAGACGGTTCTACATTTGAAAGATCGGTATTGGTTTGTTCAAAAAGAATGATATTGTTAGGCTATAAAAGAAACACACTTTGAAATTCTAACTGTATTATCACTGAGATGTGACAAAAGACCTGAAAACAAACCAAATCGTCTATTTTTATATCAATGACATTTTTAAGCATTGTTTAGAGTCCTCCTTGTTTTTTTTGTGGGTTTTGTTTTTGTCAGGGTAGGGAGACGGAAGTCTGGTGTAGCAGATTCTTTTCTCAGATGAGACAAATTATGACAAGCTGCTCAAAAAGAGAGAAGCCTTTTTAAAAGTGACACAGAACTGTCAAGCTCTCGAGTCAAAACAAGGTCTTGAGAGGAAAAAAAATAAGTATCCATCAACCGCAAAGAGGTGTACATGAGACATAGTAATGACCCATATGGAAATGCTGTACAGTAATAGTAACATTGTGAAATCTAAGACATTTCCACTCAACACTGCTCCGTTGTAGAAATCACTGAGATCCCCGTTTGACTAATTCACTGAAGAAATCCTTGTTGAGAGAATAGCCATCTATCATTTCTGCATTCTGTACTCTGCTACACTGCGATTAGGAACTCTTCCAGTGTGGTGATTCATTAGTGCATGCTGGGTATATGCTCTTTTGATGGCTGCCTGATTGATCGCTTTTCCTTTGCAGAGATGGAAGTTGTCTAACTTTGCCAGCATCTGTGTTTGGTTAGATTTGACTCATAGTAAAAAAAAAAAAATTAAAAAAAAAGAAAGAAAGAAATTAATCCCAAATATAGATGTGCAACAGTCCAACATTATTAGGCAATTTCTGGTAATAATGGCTCTGGAGAAACACTTAAAAAAAAAAAAAACTAATTTCATCCTGCATAGCACAGCACAGTACAAGGACTTTGCAATTAGGGAGCTAATACTTAACTGAACCAGGGCTGCACTCACCAACACGCCTTTCTAGCTCTGAACACTTCACTCAATGGCTCACCAATCACCTCCATCCAAAAGTTTACTCAAATACTGAATGTAAATTGGGACAAACAAAACAACATCTAAGACAGCTCTGTTAAACATTCCCCTCATCCTGCACAACTTCAATTTAGAGATTAAAAAATATGACTTTATCAACACACTTGGAACCCAGGAAAAGTTGTGTTTTGTACACTTTGTAGAGTTGTTGTATGTATTAAATATATAACTTGTTAGTCTGTGAGCTTTAGTGGTATATAGGTAACTGTTACCCCGTACTTCCCCTCTTTGCGCTAAGTTAAACCAACCATCTGCTGCTGATAGCGTCATATCAACCCAAATTAGTGAACTATTTTTTTAATATGCATGTTATGGAAGAAAACACAATCTCCAGGTTAGCTAAAACAACTGAGAAGCATGTCGTGCATGAAACTAAACGATTAACATTATGTTTTGCCTTTGGCAATATTTTAAATAGGCATATGCAAAAGCAATTGGGTTTGGGGCTCAACTAACCCAAGCAGCAACTCAAGAAAAAAGAACTGATTAATAGTGTGGCTTCCCTTTGTCATCCCAGTGGGATAAAAGGAGTTTAGGAAACCTCAGCATTGATAAGAAAGAGAGGGAGAGAGAATGATGATATATATGGATATGGTAGATACTACTTAATGTTTGAAGAGAAGTAAATGAGTAGCTTACAAATAGATTGTCCGTCTGTAAATTTGTTCTCACAGTCTTAACTTTAGAAAGCCAAGCCATTTTCTCCTCAAGCTTGACTTCCTCACCAGATTGCCAATCTACTCAGAGCAAAGGCGACTTAATCCCCTCACAAGTTAACAAATCCACTTTTCAAACAGAGTGAACACTTTCCAGAACACCCATGGCAAACATAGTTAAAGACGCTCAAAATGATGTACTAAAGGAAGGTTTTTTTTCTTTTTTTTCCCTCTTGTAAGCATTATTGGATTAATGAAGAAAACTCAATTATTAAATTGATTAAAAAAAAAGAAAAAGAAAAGATAAAGGAAGACAAAATGTTCCAACTAAAAATAGTATGAATCACACACGCTTCTTGGTCATTCAATTAATGGTTTGTATGGCATTCCTTTGTCTCGCTTTGTTCTCTTCATATTTGGCCAAACATGCCACTCATATTTAATTCTCTTTGTTACAGTCGTCATAACTATTGTGGAAAGAAAGGGGGAAAGGGAAGTCAAAAGAACAAAGGCGTTAGGTGGTCTAAAAATAATGTGAGGCAAATTTACTTTCCTGCTCCTTGAACAATTTAGGTCTACATGAAGCTCAACTTCCCTGTATGTATGGCTGATATTTTAGAACAGTTGTGCCAACTTCAAAAGAAAGGGGAAATGTCAATATTGGATATTTTTTGTTCTTTAACTGCAAAAATGCAGTAATCCAAGTTTAAAATAAACATTGCATATGCTGATTAAAGTAGATAGTGTTCCATTTATGCTAATTATCATTTTTCACCAGCTATGCAGTAAAAACATTGTATATCCCCGTCGGTCAGTTTCAATATTTGGCTGTTTACGATGCTTACGACCAAGTATAAGCCCAGCAGAGGGGACAGTGCATTGCACTTAGTTCTGTCCACGTGTCTCAATCACAGGCCACACGAGGGACATATAGTGAAGGCACAATTCCTTGTCTCATGGCTGGCAAACACAAAGCTTCAGGTTCTATCTGTGGTTGTGTGTGTGTGTGTGTGTGTGTCTGTTTCTTAATGTCTTTTCTGTGAAGCCATGACAACCATAATACTGTATTATGCTTGATTGG
Organism: Bovichtus diacanthus; assembly: GCA_943590825.1. Taxonomy (NCBI): domain Eukaryota; kingdom Metazoa; phylum Chordata; class Actinopteri; order Perciformes; family Bovichtidae; genus Bovichtus; species Bovichtus diacanthus. The sequence continues at coordinate 5,085,660 of CALSBV010010348.1, read as the reverse complement.
GAGCCGTTGAGCTTTACTGTTGAGCAGCAAGAAAACCCTGCTAACCATTAACTTAACCATTGCTATTTTCAAACCTGCAACTCGTTTCTATGCATGCATACACGGGTACACTTTTGGCCGTTGCTACCCCAAAATTACATGAAAAGCCAAATGATTGCAATAGTTTAGCTTTTTGTATAATTTTGAGAATCAAAAATGAGCTAGCTCTGAATCCTTTGTGGCTACATGTGCAGCTCCAGCTCAAGATTACCGTGTGATAAAAGAAGAAACTGTTCTGCACTCAAACTCAGATGGCCTTGTTCTTCAAATATTCCATATGCCTTGCATAGTGCAGATAGTCTTTTTTTATTCTTTATATTTTTCTTTTCCATTTCTTTCGTGATGTACGCTATGTTTACACAATGTTGTGGGTACAAAATAAAATCGAGGAAAGAAACGATAAACAAGAGGCAGCAAACATAGAACATAATGACCAAGTATGTGTCCGTGTACCGAGGTTGAAACTCTTACAGTACTTGAGGTCTGGTACTACACACACGGGGAGAGTTAAACAGGGTTACATTAGTAGCCTTTAATGCAGTGTCAATGAATGACAAGGCTGTGAGACAACATAATAAACCATCAAGGTGGCTCAATAGTCCTTGCAGTACATTTCAAAAACAGCACAGATCTAAGACGGGAACCTACGACACATTATCTTTTCTGAATGTGGAAATTATGAACTGGATTCATCCTTCAACATACGTATGTCCAATTGAAGAAAATAATGCATTCTGTTACATTTCTACCGATGTAAGCATTCCTTAATACAATTTTAATTTCAAGCTGGACATGAAAACTGTTCAACCAGTATGGTCTAGAAAACTTAAATACTATATGCAATATGTGAAATAGTGATTCAATGAGGACATTAGTCTTCTTTGTATCAGCTCAAGTCACGATATGACATCAAGTGAAGCTGTAATGGAGGAATGTGTAGAATTAAGACGCACAACCATGACATACGGTGCTATCCAGCACACTCCATGGTTAAATATTATTTTCCCACTGAAGCTGGTGTGGTGTATAACCTGGCATTACATAATGTTTATTTTCTTTATCATAGAGTAGTACCTTCTTATGTAAGGGATACTGAGGAATGTTGGAAGGGGCCTCTCCACTATACATTAGGGAGTAAAACATCTGGTCTTACTTAATAACATGTGGTTTACTCATTTTTGGTCACCCATACATTGACCTATGAGGACCTGCTAGGGGGTGAGGTGGTCTCTGTGCCCTATAAATAACAGGGACCGAGTGATGTAAAGGGAGAGGATTCATTTTGGCTTGGGACCCTCACATCGCCTGTTTTTGGACATTAGCCGTCTCATTGGAATGATGTTGTAATCGAGCTAAGTTATAGATCAGAAAGCCAATATCATCAGACTGTTCTTGGGGGAGATGGACCATTATGTCAGAAGCAGCCCTGACTCTCATGATGCATAGAGGCATAATCCTATATGGATGTATGTAATTAGCTTATTGCAGCAAACGATTGATGACGCCACCATTAAAGTATTTGTGAGAGGATGGCCTGAGTGTGCAGTTGAAGAATGGTTGAAGCATGAGTAACATAGTGAAAGTGTTGTTAAAGCATATTGTGTCACTAACTTAAGCGCAGTGTTGCACAGCAAACACAAGCAAAGGATGCAAATGAAGCAGTAAACAATCTATGTGTTAAATGCATGGGGCCTCCACTAATAGAATTGTATGAGTTCTGGAATTGTTTTGAATCCTACGGCTCTATCGTCCGATTCAAAGTCCCATTGCATCGAACATAAGAATGTATTTATCGTCAGTGCAGCATATCAAAGATTTTACTGGTGGCTTGGCTGTTGTGATGGTGCATGGTTCATATCTCTGATGGAAATGTAAATAAAAAAAGAAACATGTATCCACAGTGTAGTCATTTCAGTAAAAACATTTTCAAAGTGTTACACATTAGGGCTTATGAAGTTGGAGGGAATGCAACTTAGGTGTGATGAGGTGCAACTAACAGATGATTTATAGTGTTTATACCAAAGGTAAAGTGATGTATGTTGCACATTAAGGGGGAAATTACAAAAAAAGATATCATCCAACAAAATCCTAGTTTGAAGAATGAGAGTGTGTGACTTTTTTTGGGTGTGATGGTGTTTATGCGAGAGTGCTGTTGAGTGTAAAAAAAGAGAAACCGCAGAGGAAAAATGCATTTTAATCATCTTTCCAATCTTGAATATCACAAAACATGTCCCTGTGACATGTTCTACTGGTTTAAACAGGAACCAAAAAAAAAAACACAAGGTGATTATCTATAAATGTGGTTATTGATGGATGGGGAATAGACAGACATGTTACATTAGAGAGAGAAAAAAAACAACCTAAGCAGAAGAAGAACAAGCAAATAGAAGAAGTAAAACAAGCTCATCTCGAGGGTGTGTGTATCCAAGTGTGTGCACACCATGTACATACGTGTGTAAGGGCTTTAACATCCTGATCACAGCAGTGTAAAGGCTCAGAAGCTCTGGTCACATGGGACTTGTTGAGTCTCTCTCTCTCTCTCTCTCTCTCTCTCTCTCTCTCTCTCTCTCTCT
>CALSBV010010348.1:5056607-5083038 GCA_943590825.1 Bovichtus diacanthus | reverse complement strand
TCTCTCTCTCTCTCTCTCTCTCTCTCTCTCTCTCTCTCTCTCTCTCTGTGTCTCTCTCTCTGTGTCTCTCTGTGTCTCTCTCTCTCTCTGTCTCTCTGTCTCTCTCTCGTCTGATAAATAAATCTGTCTGATGGGTTCCATGAGAGTAAATAAAAAAAAGAAAAATACAAAAATCCAAATTAGCTCATAGGAGGAGCTGCATGCATACATTTAGGGGATCATTCTGATTTCAAATGGGTTTATCGTCCATGAAATTGCATATAATGGGAATTTGTCAATGGCTTATGCTCTGATTGTATTTCCCTGAGCGGAAGTGGAGACAGACGGAATTAGAGTCAGAGCAATAGTAGGCTGGGGTTGCTGGGAAAGAGCAGAGTGGAGGGGGGCCTGGATGGGTACATTCGAGCACCATTTCTGTCTGCCATGCTATTATGTCCCCATTACACTTCTAATCACATTGGGATGGAGAGGAAGTTGAGAGGAAGGCAGGCATGCTGCCTTGTTTACAAACCAAATGTATGTCCTCCCAAAGCGAGACACATCATTAGCAGTACACATCAGATCATCGTGATTTGAACATTGAAGCAACAATCAATGCTTCCATTCACCCATAAATAATAAATAGCCAAGCGAAGAAAGTCCACCATCCATTCAGGCTACTGACAGAGCTTCCCGTACCTCCACTTCCACATGTCATAAATTTTCCTTTCATTCTATTTCCCGTCAGCTTAAGAGCTGTTTAGCTTCACAGCCACTCCACAGCCACCCTCTCAACTTCTCCCTCCCTGCAGCCAAAAAAGCCAGACCTCAGCCAGTTCAGTAGCTCCATTTATTTATGGCTCGCCCTCGAGAAACAGCACTGCTCTGGTCTGATCCCAACTGCTTGCCACTTCCCTTCCCTCCCCAGCCATCTGCACTCAGCTATTTCCCCAGCTATTTAAAAGTTCACCCTTTCTAAGAGACAGCATCAAGCCCTGGTTTAGCCACAGCCCTCGCTGATGCTCTCTGCATTTGAAAGTGGTCGGTTGGGCTGCGATGCAGAGAGAGGGAGAAAGAAAGGGATATTCTACACACAAAGGACGCAAACTGCTGCAACACATACAGGTACACATAGTACACAGGTACACATGCAAACACATATACATTGACACAAATATTGACCCAAATTGACAGCCCTAATATACTTGCCACTTAACCATTGGCATATACTGTATGAAGCACACATAAACTCACACACACCCCTCTCTGCTGGATTAACCTAACCTGTATTGTTTTAACACTATCCAGGAAGCGGCAATGCCACCGGGCGGGGAGCTGCCACTGCCCATAACCCTGTTGCCCCTTTCTACAACACACACACACACACACACACGCACACACACACAGACAGACAGACACAGACACACACAGAGAGAGAGACAGAGAGAGTCATAACCCAACACACTTCATGGAGACACTATTGCACTATTGCTCAGAGGACCTGGTGTTCTCATAATGTCAATGTCAGAGTCAGACACAGGCTGGCAAACAGTTTTTCACAGTAGGCAAGGAGAACAACATGTAAGAGTTTGTGCGTGTGTGTGTGTGTGTGTGTGTGTGTGTTGAGTATTTCATCTGCACACATAATTGCATGTATTTGACAACACTATTACAGGTCTTATATCAGTGAGACTGTGCATCATTTCAAAAGACCCGAAAGACGCAGGCGTCATCTTCTGTGTCATCTTGTTAGCAGGTTTAAAAGGAAGCTTTTTGTTTTAACTCAGAATTATGGTTTGATTGTAGTGCATGGCTCACCCCAGATGTGTGATCTTCAAGTTGTCATTCCACTCCTTTTTAAATAAATATTTTAGTTTATTTTCAATTACTTGAAAAGAAGGCGTTTCAACGTCAAACCATACAACAATACAAAACTCCTGTTCTCATTTGTTTGTAATTCAAACTATATTCACACTACATACTTCTATAATTTAATATATTTAATCTGGATTTAGTGTCAAGCTACTCTTAAACAAGTGCTATAGTTAGATTGACAGATCAGCAAACGATCAGGAAATATTTTTTGTTATGTCAATATGTAATGATTTTGAAAGGCAGTGACAAGCAATGTCGTCTTGCAGACAGAGATGTCAGCTCAAAGAATTGTTATATTTGGTCATATGCATTTGAAGGCAGTGACAAATAAGACATTCTGTCTCTTAGAGGACTTGTTGTCAACACTACGATGCAACATTTAAAAAATTATCCACTCTGGAGAGAATTTTCAAAACCATTTACATGGGTGGAAACACCAGCTGACTGTTGATAGAAGGCCAAAACAGAGACAAAAGATATTTCTTTCCAAATGTATCTGCATGACTGTGGACATGGCCTAAATGCCTCATTAAATGTCTTCACTGTAACAAGCCAAATCATATGACAAGCCAATAGCGTGACACTGGTCTGTCAACAGGGAACAAAACAAAACATGGAGGATTAGAGAGAATCACCACTTTGCAAAATCATTTTTATGCCTTTATGGTTTATTGGCAACATGCTGTGTTTAGTAATGAAAAACAGGGGAGAAAGAACGATGAACTGCGTGATAAATCATGAGGTTGCTTCACATTGTGAGTAAATGCTGTGCACACCAACGTCTGCTGCTTAATGCCTTAAAAAGTGTCTGACCCCAACCTGTGTAGGACTCTTTCAGAGTGATCCAGAGGAGGATATTTGCTCATGGGTGCAACAGGGAAATAACATTAAATCTAATTGAATACTCGATGTCTTCATTGTTTCCACCCAGAAATAGCCCTCCAGTGTAAGCATGCATCCTCAAGGACACTGATTTCTCCCGGCAATTTAATATTACAGTGCCTTTGATTCATCATTTCCCATCAATTTGAAAATTAATTCAAGCCACGTTTGAAACTGCTAGAGCTGATTAGAATAGCGATCAGCCTTACGGACCTCTGTGGGAAATGAAAGAAACAGGGGGGGGGGGGGAACAAAGCCACAGGTGGAAAGGGAGATGAGAAGCAGAAAGCTAGAAAACTGGATGGTTGATCAAATCTGATGGATGATGACAGTGAGGGGTAGAAGAGAGAGATGGACGAGAGGAGGTAAGACGAGAAGAGATGAAGCACAGGGCTATGGAAGAAAGATAACAGGAAGCGAAGCGATGTAGAAAGGTGAGCGACAGATAGAGAGAGCGAGTCAACACCAAAAACAGGAGGAGGTAGGAGGAGAGACAGAGTGAGATACAGTCCACATGGTGGGGTAGACAGCAAAATGGAGGAAGAACAAGGGGAAAGAGATAGACAGACAGTGGGAGATAGGGAGAAAAAGAGGTGTGATGCGGTCTGACACTAGCTAACCCTCTGGATCCAATCCCAAACCCATCACTAGGAAAAGCAGAGTGCTCTTCTTTGATCCTGAACACTTTGAACATCCTGTCAGCCTTGTACTTCTACACCAATGAAGAAGAACGAAAGGCAAAGAAAATAAATAAAAAAAACTCTGAGAGATGAGTTGCTTGTAAGCCACTCCACCAACACTCCTTCATTCCGCATGTTTTGATTTTCTGCATGTGACGTAAGGACGGGGAAATGTGAGGAGAGATCTGCTAAAAGGCGCTGCGGGAGGGGGGTGGGTGGTGTGAAAGATGGAGAGCACATGAGTCATTGTATGAGATACGGTGAGACAAAAATACGTGAGAAAGGAAAAAAAAAAAAAAAAAAAACAATTAAACGGGATATTTTTCCACAAAACTGAGGCATAATTAAGAACAAGAGTCCCCTCCAGCATCCCCGTTCAACTGTATCTCTCTGTCTCTCTCTCTCTCTATGCCTCTATCTTTCTCCTTAGCTTTATCGCTCTTCTTAGTAACAATGAAAGTGTGTCTTTAAAGAGAGGCAACAATAAGGCGCTGATGATTACACGACTGCTAGCAGCCACCGTGGGCATAATCGCAGCCTGGCAGACGTTCCTCTGCCTGCAGTGCGCTAAAACACAGACAGACTCACAGACGCGCGCACACAGAAAGACATATATTTACACACGGAGGCCCTTTTACTTGTCATTAGGCAATACTTGGTCATGGGGGGGGGGGGGCTGCTGACAGATAGGAACACGAAGCATTCAACTCCTGTTAATCAGACAATACAAAATGCTAATGCAAAGGTATTGTTTGAAAGAGGACTGTGGTGAAGTCGTGTCGAGAGTGACTGCAATAAACTCTAAGATAATAAGGGCTAATTAGAAAATGCTTGGCGTTGGCCGTTTTGTCAAACACATTAAGCTGTGGTGGAATGATTACCAATGGCTGACATCAAAGGAAGATAAAAAACTGTAAGCGCATTACCATGGTGGTTATAAATCTGCCGTGAGTCACTTTATTTACTGCATGGGAATAAAATGACAAGGCATGTAAATCAGAGCCGTTTCTCTGGGAATTCTGAAGCTACTCCAGTGTCATTTTAGGCAGATGCAAAATAGACTTCTTAACTGTTTCTAAATCACCAATATCATGAGTCTTACAAAAAGAAAAGCTACACGAGAGAGCACTAATTAAAACATTGACAACCTTTGTAGTGTTTGTATCAATATTTGCAGGATAACAAGGTAGCTGTTCTTATTGAGTCTCACGCTGAAGCTCACACCAGAGCAGTTCATTACACACCCACTCAGGAAGCCTGCAAGTCTAATTATATTACACAGGCATACATGTGATGTATACACAATGCCAAATCCACTGCAGTGAAGACCATGCAAAACTGACAGTGTGTGTGTGTGTGTGTGTGTGTGTGTGTGTGTGTGTGTGTGTGTGTGTGCGTGTGGAAGGGAGGTGTGGAGGTGGCACGAGGCGCTAAAACAAACATGCCAGCTTCAAGCACGTCTTTTGGGAAATCCTCATTCTGCAGTTGACAAAGAAGTCTTTTGTGTTTTGTGGTAGAGAGGTCACACACTAACACAGACATCACAAAAAAAAACACTGAGATACCGCAAACAATTACATATACTAAGACAGTTATTCCCCCTTAAGCAGTGCCGTCACCAGGGGAATATATATGTGACAATGGAAGTGTGTCTGTGTGTGTGTGGATACTCGTGCGTGTGAGTAACTGAGCCACCCAAAACGTCTTTGGAGACCGCAGTGTTAAGTGTACAGATGCAGTCACACAAAGCAGCAGTATACAGAGTGAATGTAATGCACAGCCTCATTGTTTTTCTTCACAAAGCCACAGTGTGAACGCAGTTGCAAGGTCAATGGACACAGTTGTTCCACAGACATCTGTCACTTTACTGCAGCTGGAGAGTGTAATGGACACTGTAAGAAATGACATGTACTTTTTTCTTTCATCAGCAAGCTACCACAGGGAGGAAGTTGTGGAGAGAAGACTCCGCTGTTAACAAGAAAGCTTGTTTATCCAGGTTTTTCTTTTATTTATTTCTTTTTAATCAAGTGTGTGTACAACTTCTCATGTTGGGCTTACTCCCCTAAGGCATATGGTGCCCTATTTAGAGATTCAAGGTGAGTGCACAGGTGGTGGCACAGCTTCCAAGTGTTGTCACTGTTTGTGAACTAAGGTTCTGGCACACTGGTTTACAAATGGGTTAAGTTGGGGGGACATGTTATCAGTGGGTGTATTAAGTAGGTATACTATGAGCAGGACAGCTTGGCTTCTGATGTATACAATCAATCAGGCACAATCTGAAGGAAGCCAGTCACCTCACTGGTAAGGCTTCTATTCGTATCCAACTGTACACTGTACACACACCTGTATACAAGCTTGTTTTGTAATGTGAGTATTGTATGCAAGTATTTTTCTGTATTTTAACCAGTTTTTTTTACATGTTGGATGTACAGTCACACACAGAACACACACAGTACGCATGTTTGACACGTGGGTCTACTCAGCACGTTTGAAAGTGATGCCAAGGGGTCCTGACCAAGCGTCTGTGTGTGAGTATGAGAAGGGAGGAATCTAGAGTATGTTAAGATGAATTAGGCAAGCATAATATGAATAAACATGTTTTTTTTTTAAGGTCAGTGTTGTGTGCACCGATAGCACCGTGAAATCCAGTCTCCGCGCTACACTGTGGGGGAGGGGTGCAGACTTGAGCGTTGAGAAAATGACATTGTGTCACCAGTTTGCGACCCCATCAGTTGTGCCCTCCACCCATTTTAGCACCAAATATGTCACCGATAATTACAGAACAGATGCAGGTGAGAAAAACATCTGCTTGCCAACAACACTTTACCTCAGTTCACTGCTGCAAGGTTACTGCTTGGTTTGCAGAGCACACTAATAGGGCCCAGTTTGTACAAGTATAGCGTTTTGAGGTAGCAGTATCAGGCACTGCAGAAATCATAACAAAACAGCATTTGTGCTGCAATAATTGTGTGAAATCTAAAAAAAACTGTAGGACTTTTTAAAATTAGAAGATATATTTCCCTGTTATTTAGATACAAATGGCTTTGGAAATAGTATTCATTATCAATAAACTATGCACACTTAATGATCACATAGTCCCACAATCCTCAATATAAATACGTGATTATATGTCTAAACCAATGGAGATTTTTATTTTTCATCTAATTTGTAGCAACGCAGTTGAACTCTATTCTATGGTTTTATGCAGTGAAGGTTTATTAGACAATAAAAGTGTTTTTTTTTTTTTTTATGGCAACAATGTGGGATTGTACCATACATTATTGTAAGGTTCTTTTATCTGAATTCAATGCTAGAAAGGATTTATTCTGGGTCCTGTAAGTTTAAGGTGGCAGTTGCTGTTACAGAACTTTTCGTCATCCTCTAACTCAGCACTTTGCCAAAAATGGATGCAATGCATTTCTCAGCCTAGAATGTTCAATCGTGCACACGACATATCATTATTCTTATTGTTTCTTTCCTTTCCAATGGCAGATACAGCAAAATAGAAACTTGCTCACTATATGCATCCTGGTCCAAATTATCCTAGGATAATTTGATCGTCAATGACAATGAAATTATGGTTTATTTGCTCATTTGGCTGCGACATAGCCTCTCTGGTGAATTGGGTATGCACAGACTGTTGTGTAGCGAGCGACTGCTAGCATCAATCACTATTTGGCCTTGTTGGAAAGCACTGACCCATCCATATGCCGGTATGTCCATGGTCACTGTCTCCCAGCGGAGAGGATTTGGCTTTCAGTTCTCCGCAGATGTTCTCTGCTTGTGTTTGCTGCTCCTGCTGATTGTATTACACAGAGTGTATGTGTCCGTGTGAGAGTGTAAGTCTTTCTGAGAAAGAGATCAGCAAACAATGACACAGTGGTGAGGGAGACTATCTCAGTCTCCAACAAATACACACACACACACACACACACTATCAGCATTATAAGCCCATCTGTTGAGCTATGTGCCATCAATAGACTTGTGAGGCCTCTTTTAACACCATGCCTGTGGTGCGAGACAAAGAGAAACTACATAGCTGCTGTGTTAAGCAGCTTCAGTCATTTTTATCACTGCTGTGATCAAGGTCTAACAAGGGATCATCTTTAATACACAGCAAAAAGTGACCAGCTGGCTTGCTGGAAAGCTGTGATTAAAACCACACGCTAACAAATGGTTGAAACACGGTGGATTGTGTTTGGACGGTCACTGATGGGACGCTGCTAACTAGTTGGGGTGTGCGACAGCAGTGCTGTGTTTGCACTTCATTTACAACTGCTGGAGCCTGCAGCCACTCTCAGGAGGCCATGCAGGACGTTTACGCTCCACAATATGAGGGGAATGAGTGACTCAATCTGCTCTTGAAGGGGGACACGTTATTTTAAACGTAGGTACAGGTGATATTTGTGAAACTGTAAAAAAAAAAAAAAAAAAAACGGGAGGGGGGGGGGGGGGGAGTGCAAACAACGCAAGACTTTGTGAAAAAGTTTCCAAGGAAAATCTATTACAAACATAATGGAGGGCATGTGGAGGCCTTAATAAGGTCACTCAGCCGTACACGCGCTCCGTTATATGTGAAGAAAATCCATCTTTCCTTGAGGAGGGCACAGCAGCAATTGTTCCCTTGGTGTTGATAGGATCGGGAATCACAGGTGGCTTCCACACTTTGGTATGCTGACCAGCTACGCTTCCTCAAACAAAGACATATTGTTGGATGGATATTTGCTAGTGTGTGTGTGCGCATGCGTGTGTGTGTGTGTTCACTCTGACTTGCTAGGAAGAAAGACAAAAGTAGGTGTAGGAAGAGGGAGGAGGGGCAAGGGAAAAAGGTCCAGGAGAAGATGAAAGAGAAAGAGGCTGAAAAGAAAAGGAACAAGAGCACGAAGCTCTATCCTCAAGGCACCAAAGAGAAAGTGCAGAGGGAGGGAAAAGGAAGGAAGAGGAAAAGTTTAAGTCCCCCCCCATCTCCACTCAACACACAATGACTCATATGCAAACACTTGAGCTACTCCTTTTTTCCCCCACGAGTTTCCACTATGTTTTGCATAACCTGACATTTTTACATCTTCACCACTGATTGGCTTTGATGATATATGGTTTTTAACGCATCAGTTATAATTAAGATATTCCTCAAGTGGAAAGCTTCTCTGGTCTAAACTACTCAAATGACTTGTAGTGTGGCGCCATCGCTCATCCACTATAAAGGTCTCCATTAAGGTTCTGCCATTTTCCAATCTCACTATTTTGTTTTTTTGCAAGAGGAATGGGTGCTCTCCGCACTCCTACCTATTTAGGGGAATGTTTTTCTTCTTCTATAGAAAAATATTTCATGGACCAAAACAGCCTTCTGACTATAACGTTTCAAATAGTTAATCTATCAAACCTCGATCCCACATGAGTTTGTGAAAAGGTATTCATAGTTATTGTTCTGAGATCTCAGAGGTTTCTAGCCCGTCTGGCTTGAAATTCACTTGACATATTACATTCAGGTACAGTTTATTAAAGCTCTGCCACTGGGACAAAGCGCCTGTTTGATCGCTTGAATACTGTATGCAATACAGGCAGAAGATGCTAAGCTGCATTTAATATCCCTCACAGTACTACATTTCCAATTCATTTCAATACACATCGTCTCAGGCACCTAAAACATTGGAAGGTCACATGACCGCTGTCCCGCTGGCCACATCAGTTCCCATGTGTACGCCTCTGACTCCCCGCGCACAGAGCCGAACCTTCAGCTGAGCGGCTGAGCTCACACTTATGTGGTATGTACACACAAACACACACATTTGTGTTAATAGCTTTAAGAGAACCTTTAGTGATTGGCGTCATTCCATAACCCTGAAAGGAATAGTTTGAAATCTTTCAAAATTTGCTTTCTTGCCAAGAGTTGAGAAGATCCGTACGTACTCTCATCTATTAGAGTTGTATTGATCTTCTTATCTAACTCTCTGCAAGAAAGTAAAGGAGTGTATTTCTCAAAATGCATCCTTTAACTAAAGCCATGATCAATAAATACCTGCTCTGATATGTTCTCCTAAACATGATTATATAAATCTAAAGTCTACCATTAATATAACCAATAGTTGGTCCCTTAAAGAAGTGACTAACAGCCCAAATGACTTCATGTCAAGTGTGTTTCTTCTCATTCTAAATCTCTGCTTCCTATTGAGAAAGAAAAGTACTCAAAAGATAATGTCAGACTTTGTGTAGCCTTTATATTCAATTTCATTACTACAGTATCTCAATCTTTAATTAGAACTGTCATTTTAGTATCTCGACAGATAACGTGGCAGCGTAGACAGATATCTCAACTATATACAGCATGCACCAATGTACATGAAAGTCAATCTCCATCCCGGCTCTGTATCCGGTGGTACTTAGTTCAAATAAGGAACGTGCACGCATGCATGCACGGATGCACAGACACACGCGTGTACGCACGCACAGACACACACACAGTTCCAGCTCTTGAACTCCAACGTTTTTTTTTTTTTTTCCCAGGCTAGAATGTGGCGGAGACGGATGCTGCACTATCAGAGAGTTGCAGACCTGCTCTCAAACTGACTAATCACACCGCCAGAGAGAAAAACTCAGAAGGAGTACTTGAACTGGAGAAAGAGGGGGAGGGAAGAAAGAAAAAAAAAAGAGCAAGAAGTTGGGGGGTCATGACAGGTAGGCGATCAGAACGAGTTTGACAACAGAGTAAGGACACTACAAGAGAGGAGATAAGAAAAATGATGGGCAAGGAGAAAGAGGAATAACTGAAAAAAACACCCTGTTCCTTTCGCACCACATAATAAATTGCAGTTAAGTCTCAGTGGAAAGTTTGAAACCGGAGCGATCTTGAGTCAGCGGCTCGTTGCAAAGGATGCCAGTGGTGAGTACTGGTGGGCGAGGCATGAGGTAGGTAATCCATTTAGACACTGCGGTGCATGTCACAGGATTCCATAAGGTTGCATTGTGTTACACAAATATTCAGCAGTAATAAAGACTCTAAACATTTACTTCTACACTTCCCCGGTAGCTCCGATTCAGAGGCTTACGCTTGCAATGCGGCTAATGACTCCTATTAACGTTTCATTTATCTGCAGCTTTTTCTAAGGGTTTTGATAAATGCACAATGTACATATTCTGCCTTTGTGGTGTGTGGAATCATGGTCCATCAGTTCTGGATGTTCCCTGAAAAAAAATCACTGTGAAGCGGCAAGACTTTTTATTTTATAAAGATAAACATCGTAAAAAAATAATAATTTTTAAATGTCAAGATGACAAAATAACGTCAACAGCTTTGCATTTAACTTAGTAGCGGAAAGCGCTGACTAGCAATTAGAATGATGCTGCTGTAACGCTGAAATTGAAAATGCTATTGACATGCTAATGTAGAGACACGTTTAAAAGCTTAAAGGAAAGCATTTCAACCTAGATATTGCCAACAGTTCCACTAAGTGGTCTGTGTTCTTTAGAAACTGACAAAAACAACAGCTAGCTTTTGTACTCATTGATACAGAGCAACACTATGGAAAGTCAGAGAGGCAAAAAGGTTAGTAACACAAACCCCTTTTACAGAGAGACTACGCAATAATAATACCGTACTCCTAAATGTACGATAACTACACAAACATTTTCATTTTGTAATTTGGTGTAGTAAGGGCTGTGGCACCGAGATGTAATAGGTAGCGTTCTTATACTGACTGAGCCAGAAATATAAGTATATAACTATTGCACAGCGGCTGAATTATGGACACGGTGCTTGAAAACGGCAGCTTCCTGGATAGAAGCCTTTATGTTCTCACAGTCCAAAGATTTACAGCAGAAAGCATTCATACACTAATTGTAATTCATACAATATTTACAATGTGTGACATATTTACAATGTTAAATATATAGTGTCATGTTTTCATGAGTTTCTTTGCTGTGACAATCTTTTTGATCATCATCGTTGCTGTGCCTAGACATTGTTTGGTTTTATATGAAAAGCCTCACCTGAATTTATAATGTTAAAATGCTGGACATATTATCTGCCCAGAGAATTCTCCATTCTTTGTTGTTGCTGCTGTTTACGTTCTTGATGCAAATTCAAAAAATGCACTGCAGGAATGCACTGTTTTTGTTTTGTTTTGTCTTGTTTTTCTTGAGTAGCATAAATTGACTATTGACTATCCTTGAATATAAAACACCACGTTTTATTAAAGCAAGTGCGAAGAATGAATAAAAACACAGTTTGACCTCTATCTGGCTTCAGCTCTGTACTTATTATTTAATGTATTTTTTGAAGTGGCAAAAAGTGGATGCTGTAATTATGCCATCAAATCCAAAACCAGGAGGCATCCACATTTAATCTCCTAACACTTGATTAATCTGATAGAAGCATTAGTTTATCATCAATCTTTAATCTGGAAATTCACTGTGAATGTCAGTGTGAATTAATCTATTCTCAATTAAGATGGGCTGACTTGTGGCTGTTGCAAGACCTGTGTAAAGATTCCCAGATTGAATCATGCAATTTTAAATAGCAAATCATGTATACTTTGCTGACCACATGTCCTCCTTAGAGATGCTGTTGCAACTCTGACCTTGAGAGAGTGGGGGCTGTGAGGTGTTGGTGGGGGTTGAAGCTGATCCCCAAATCTATTTCCTTTCATTTCCACGGCGCAGAGAGCTCAACTTTCTCTTGATAATGCACAGGAATTTCCAGATCACATTTAAAAAAAAAAAAAAAAAAGAGTTGGGAGAGTTTAAAAACTGCTTTATCACCAGTCTGCAAGAGCTCAATTATTGTCTTGCGTAGCAAGAGCAGATCCTGGCTCTTCACATTAACCTTGGCCACCTCTAATCTCTATTCAGGTCTTATCTTGGCCTTTACAAGACACTAGTTTTGGCCTTATCGTCCGGTGAGAGTGGTTTTTGTTGTGTCGCCAGGAGCTGTAATTGATTGTGGATGTACAAGCACTGTAGAGGGGGGTTCAACTGACTAAGTGATCTTTGCGGTGAAGTATTTGCTTGATGCTCGACCACTTTAGGTCTGATTGAGTGACCCTATGTTTCAGCGTCATGCATGATCCATCGTCTAGTGCAAAAGCATAATGCATACCCAGCTCTTTATTTCAGGAATAAACTAAATGACAACACAATTAAAAATATCATTCAATTAACTACAGCAGCAAAAGCAGTTTTTTTTAATTTTTTTTAATTTTTGTTTTTACTATGTCACCACCCAAGCATGCACGTAAATAAAAACTTGAACTTCAAACTCCCCAATTAAAAGAGGTTGCAGTACAATGGGCGTACAAAGTAATTTCAGGAGCACAATGATTTAGTAGCCCTGACACCTCCTTCTCGCCACAAAGATCAGGGAACATCAATAAAAGACACACACACAGACACACACACACACACAGACACACACACACACACAATCAGAGCCTCCTTATCTTGATTTATGTAAGTACATGACCTCTATTGGCACAGCAGTCAGTAGTGTGTATTCCTGTGTCATTAGATCAGGGGACCTTACAATCCTCACTAGCCAAGCCAGACCAGGGCAGCACATGATGAAGAGGGAAATGGAACCTATATCTTGATTAGCAAACGTGGTATGTGAAACACCTCATTTCACCATGGAGATCATTAAAGTGTATTTCTATCCTCCCTATTCAACTTGGAACACACATGCGACGGATACACAAAGATTTTGTTTGTTGTCACACCTGTCCAGCAAGTCAGTGGTTAGGGTTAGTGACCTGCAAAACGATTATTTATTTGATTAATTAATAAACGAGTCTATGAAAATAAAAAGTATATGAAAAGCATAAATGAAAAATTGTGAAAAATGGAATTTAAAAGTTCCCAGAGACAAAAGGGACATTTTAAAAGTTTTGTTTTGTCCAACCATCAGTCGGAAACCAGGTATCCTACAATTCATGGTAAACGCCTTCACCTCGTATCCACGGGGTCACTCCAAAAACCCAATGATACCAAGTTCAAAATGATATACACCAGAAAAAAAACAATAAATCATCCCATTTCAGAAGGTGGAGCCAGCAAATACTTGACATTTGCTTGACTAAATGACTTAAATGATTATTTAATTATAAAAATGCAGATTGCAGATTCAAATCGGTTAATTTAATACTTTTTTTCCATCATGTTACTGAACACACTCATGATTTAAAATACACACGTTGTTTCAATGTGGGCCATCTTTCTTCTTTTTTATTTTCCAAAAGAAATGTTGTTGTTGCCGCTTTTAAACTAGTTTATGTAGGACACATTTTCTTTTGATCTTCTGAGTTCGTAATAAGGAAGAAATGATCAAAACACCAATTGGACATGTACAGTATCATGTGCCTACATGTACACATATACACAAGCGCGTACACATACATAATGGTACTTTCCCTCACCTTCAGAATTTCTATTCATAGTAATGCCGGGTTAGGCTGGAACCCAATGGAGAGGAACAAAGAGATTTCTGAATACAGCTCAAATGGGGACATTTCCACAGCTCATCTCATATGGATGTTTCCAGGGTGCAGCTGAAGGGGAATTAACTGCTCTGTCTTGCAGAAAATAAATGCTACTTAGAATTACTTTGTTGTCACAGATGTGCCTTTTTCTTTCAAACATTCTTATGAATACAACGTAACATGTGGCCCTATTTGAAACCAACAGGATTCTTCAGATGCAGTGTATTTTCTGTACATCAATTCAGAAAAAAAAGAGTGGGCAGTTGTCCCAGGTGGGTGTTATTCTCATCCATAAAATGCGATGCAGGCTCTCTCTTCTCCCATTCTCACATTAGACCTGTCATTCTCGAAGCAAAAATATATCTAACATTTATTTTTATTTTTAAATGATCAAAGGGGGACTTTTCTTCACTATAGGGACAAAACCATTTCTTGTCACACTTCCAAAACATGATGTATTTTGATTTTTAGGGTCTGAGTCAACTTCATTGAGGCTGATTTCTATCCCTCTTATCACTTGGCTTGGTTAAACTCATCCTCAGCACCACGAGCCATTACCCTCTCAAGATCTGCAATCAATGTGTCTGTATAGAGGGACAAAATACACTTACACAAAAAATAGAGTAATAGTTAGAGTTAAAGTTCATTCTAAGATGAGATGTAAGACCTATTATGTATGGAAATGACCTGTCAAATGTTAGAAATAGTCTCATTTTAGTTATAGGAACCATCACTTTAGTTGATTAGTCTGCTGCAGTCCCTGCTCAGCACATGTAGTAGAAAAAGAAAGGATAATATACATATTTGCATATTTAAAATACTGAGCCATGACCACCAAGCTTTGTTTTGAGAATAAACTGTTATTTTTTCCACCTCATTATTATTACATTAAGGTGGCATTGTTGCGAGACAGAAATAAATTGTGACCATTTAAACCGTGATATTTTCAAACTGCACGGTTTCCCAGCTGAGTGGATGAAATGTTCGACGACAGTGGTGGAAAATTGAAGGAACAATATGCAGCTTCGTCATCCACCTGAATGCACTTATTCAAGTCAGGCCAGCATGCACCGGTGAGCGAAGAGCTTAAGCGTCTTCATACAAAACATTCAAAAGTATACACACAAAAGCAATTACCGCAGATCTTTGAGTAGAAAGAAAGAAAGAAAAAAAGACAAAAAGAAAGAAAGAAAGAAAGAAAGACATAAATTAATTAAACTGAAGTCAGCAGATGTTTGAGAATATATATGTGTGAAACAATTACGATGTCAATGCCACAGGAAAAGATGATTTTCACAAATGCACAGCTGAATATAAACAGTAGCATATGCAGTGTGCACAGGATAGGCCATACAAGCCGTCTTAATCTGGAAATAGAGTAAATTGCTAACAGCTGTATTCACAAAAACGTGGCACAGCTGAACATGACTAACTCTGACACGAGGTGATACATAGTAAACATGCTAATCTCAGATGATAGACCTTGATACATTATCAATCTCAGAGTCTTTCAGTCTTTCCTCTTTTCATCAATGAGCTGTTTAGACTCTGCTGTGTGTTCCCTTCTATATTATGTGGACTTGTTCCCATAGTTACTGGGGATTGGAGCCTCATTTATTTCACTAACAAGACCTAACCCGGTTCAAACTATTCTGCTGGATCCTTTAATAGGAGGCAAATTAGCATAAAGGTTGAAAGCAGACACGTGCAGAGTAGGTAAACGCAAATATTCTCATTCTCCACTTAACCTGCGATGTTGCTATGTTCCCATTGACAAAGGTGTTTAATTTTCAACTCTTTGTTCAAACCTGTGAAGTGATTGATGGGTGAGAAAATTCTGTGAACAGAAGAAAAGTTTCACTGCAAATCTGTTCCTTTCCGCCCTGTACATTATGACATGCAGCACATTTCTGTGTATTTGGCCAAATAATAAATAAGTATGACTCTTGAAATCGCACGTGTGGGTTGTACCAGTGACTGAAAAAAAAAAAAAAAAAAAGAAAGAAAGAAAGGCTTACAGTGTATTAAGTGTATTCTGTAAGGGTGAATCCTTAAAGGACTGCATTGCCATATCTTGAGGTAGGCGATGATTCATTTTTGTTTAGCATCCTTCAACCTGGTTCTTCAGAATGGATGTTCCTGTCCTTTCTGTGTGCTTTAAGCGCTCCTGTGAGGTCTCACTCCCCATCTCAAATGCCTGGCAAACGCAAAATGAAGGGGGAAATGACTTTCCATAAAGTGCCAGTGAGAAGATAAGAAAAAAAAAGAAAACAATCTCTATAATGTTGATCAAAAGTGATGGCTCTATATTGCGTTTGACTACACTCAACCAGCCCCACCGGCAGACAAATAGAAATAGGGACTATCAGTCTCCAGCTTCAATCCTTCAATAAAGACAATAGTCGGGCCGAACACATGGGATGAGATAAAGGGTGAGAATGATACGATGTGGCATTAATTTTCCCCAGCGGCGGCGTTTAACACATTTCATTCAATGATGCTAAGTCTTTCGGGGGACACTGTCGGACTAGTCATCCCTTTAGAAACGAATTCAGGGGATTATCAAGGCCCTGCAAAGGCACTGTTTATGCTAGGCATGGGGAGGGAAGGAGGAGGGGAGAGGAGTGGAGAGTGAGTGATGGCTGCAACAGCATTGATGGAGAGAAAGTAGAGAGGATGGTCGTGAGATCGGAGGGATGAAGGAAACATGATGGTGACAGAGGGGAAAGTGGAGAGCAGGGTAGAGAAGGCTAGACGGAGGGTAAATGTATTCATGTGTTTGCCATGCAAGCCAGTACTAGAGGTTTAAAATCCTCCTCTGCTGGAGTCGTGTTACTTACCACCTGATGAATGTAGTAAGTCCGCTATTTAGCTGTTTATGGTCTCCATAACAAATACTTGACTCTTTAGCTGCTGAATGCTTCACTATGATAGTATGTTGCTAAATGCTGCTGTTTAGTCCTGGGCAGGTAGGGTAGAGTGGGTATATAAGAGCTTGTTTGCTGCCTGCTGCTGTTGAGAGTTGCGAGAATAAACCAAATTATGTAAATTGTGGGCAATAAAAGCAAAACCAACGAGCAGAAAGACACTCTGTAGAGATGAGAAGAACTGCAGAGTCGGGTGATAATTATATGTGGGTTCATTACCACAAGTGATCAATTGTCAATATAAATAAATAATGATTATACTGTAACAATATATCAAATAACTCCATGAAGGGTTGCTTTTGGAGTGCAAAATCAAACCCACATTCAACCTATAGCTTTTTGAGCTTCATATATAATGTATGGCGGAGAGTTCCTTAGTGAACGAGAGGCTGATGAAGAAAGTTGAGAAATTGCAAGCAAAACATGGGAAGCAGTGGGAAGCAAATAAGTATGTAAATAGGCAGTTATTTGCTAACAAGATGTACTCCATACTTTGTTTCTGCATCTTCCTGCCCCCACAGTTGTCAAATAGGAACACACTTGAATTTATACATTCATATTTCTTTATATCAGCCAGCCTGAAAGCATAGTGAAAGTGGATACAATAAAAAAATTTAAAAAAAAGATTCCAGGATGGTCATATAGCTTCGAGCTATTTCAAAAAAAAGGATTGAATGAAGGATTTGAATAATGACCAAACAAGTTGAAAAAGAGAAGGAATACACGCTATACGCTATATCCTTGGACTATAATGATGTTATAGCCATTAATAGTAAAGATTTTTAATTCAAGAAATTTTCAACTCATTTGCCAGAGAGACTCAACGTTACGCTCGTTTTGGAGGCTGTAGTTAGCTGTGCTGTTGAATTGTACGAAGATACTACATGTGGTGGATGTGAAGTGTTTTCAGCTACTCTGGCTAATGATATTTCTTTATGGGATGTAGCCGGTTGATATGCTGGGAAACGTGAGGTCACCAAAGTCCATGTGGTAATGTAATTGATTATGACGTTATTCGAAAATAGCAAGAGAAACAAAGCAAACAGCAGGGATAAAGATATGTCAATCAAGCACAATCCATACACAACTTCACAGTCCTGAGAAGAGCTCTCATCAGGCAGCATAAGTGAAAACACTTACATGGGCGGATTATGTGTCAGTATGGCCTCTAAATTGTGTCTGGTTAACTCGCTAAAAGTCTAAGTTTACTGTATCTGAGCAGAATCATAACATGCATCATCTTATGACGGGCGGTAAACCGTGATCTGCGGCTCTCTGTTGGCCCATTAAGCAGAGCAGGACCATAAAGGAGCCAAGTCAGGCGAATAAATACAAAACAACCCCAGCAGGGCATTGGGGAGACAATGGAGAGAAAGGTGCCTGGAGGGCTGATACTGTCCTCCATACGTCAGATACCCAACACTGGACATACGTCAGTTAAATGGCTCTCCATGATGGCTGGCTATTAGTAAAGCTATTTGGCCAGTAATCACGGGTTAATCGGCACCCACACCAGGCATTTTAGAGATGTTTATAGGGAACTGTAAAACCATATTTATGTTTATAAGCATCTCATTGATGGTTGTTATTCAGTGAGGATTTAATGGAACATGCCTGCCATTGCCGGTGTCTGTAACATAAGAAATGTAATTTTTCAATACGTTTTCATCCACGTACCAAGGGGGGGCGGGGTGGTGAATCCCTCAACTAATTACAGGTCATGCATTTAGGATTTTCTATGACCCAAAATGCCATCAGTGTAAAATCATTCAGTAGTTAATGGTATCATGCACCACAAACTGCGGCAGGCCCGTGGTGCTCACAATCAGGCCATGCAATCCATGGGAATAGTGTAGGCTAAGAACAGCTGGAACATTGAGCACCTGAAAACAATTGAACGCCCCATCTGCACAGAGGCTCGGTTCACTCATGATTTAACACATTCACTGCTTCTGAGTTACATAAACAACAATAAACAGGTTACATAAAAGCCAAACAAGGACCATCTTAACTATGTTGACTCTCAGGATTATCTCGATTTGCATATCAGTTATGCAATTAATCCGTCTAATGCCCACCCTCACAAAAGGCCTTGACTAAGTTGACTAAGGACTCCGATTTATACTACGTTATGGGGTTGCCTGTACTGTAGGATAACACAGACACATTCATATTCACACATGTGCATAGGCACACAACACAATACAATACTCTTTTAACCTTCAGTGGAACGTTCCTTCACGTGGTCATGCATAAAGTTGATTATCTGACCATATTATAGCAGCCTTTACATCATGACTATGTGTAAATAATTGCTGTGAAAGCATAAATAGTGGTGTGCATCAGTGGAGCCACCAAACTAGCAGAGGTGCATTTTAGAGGCACTATCGCTTAATCAAGTGGGAAAGTAGCATGAGCACAAAAGAAGTATTTTTGTGATGTGACTGGCAAACGTCCTAGTTCTCTACACCCGTTTTAGCTGTGTGGCTGGCCCAAAAACCCTTTCAACTGAGCTGGTCCTTGGCTTGTGTCATGTGCACTGTGTTTGTGTGTGTGTATGACCATATGTGTGAGCATGCCTATAAAAGAAAGTCCAGATCAAAGCACCCCATGCCGTCCATGGCTAGCCAACTTGGCAGCCTGCTTATTTTACTCCCGTCAGAGCTGCAAAATAAAAACACCAAAAAAGGAAGCTGAAGCGGCGGGGGGGGGTAGGAAGACAGGAAGAGGAGATAAAAAAAGGAGAGCAGGTGAGAGTGAGATTGTTCCTCGTTTGAGCGCTGAGCTATTTCATTTTTTTTCTTTTTGTTGCAGGGGGGCTGTGATCTGAGTGGCACATACTGGAGCGTTGCAGTGCTCTATGAAGGGTCGGGCTGAGTTACAGTGTATCACCTTCCTGCTCCCATCTATTTGCAGCCTGAGTATAATAGAAGGAATGACAGAACAACATCATAGCAAAGACACGCAGGGAAAGAGGTTACATACATGGTGGGCAAAGTGAACTGTGAATCATAAATAGTTGCCAAGACAACAAGAAAACGACCTTATTCCCCTCTATACAATAGAGAGGGAAGATGTTTTCCGGTGGTATAGTCTATTAAATCAAAATCCATTATAATCCAGTGACCTGCATTGGTAAACACCATATTTTAAGTTTGATTTGATACAACAGAAGGGTGGTGTCTACAGGGCATCTCAATACAAAACTTAGATTATACTGTGTGACGAGTTCACTGACAGGCGATTTAGAGCTTTGTCCACAAAAGACGGGGTGCATCAAAATTTCCAGAAATTTAGGACCAAAATGTTCACAATGGGACTGCTGCTATGAACCATGTTAACAAACCAACTAATTGGGACAAGGAATTCTATGCTAGTATTGGCTAATGCAGCCTCAAGCAGAGACCTCAAGCAGAGATGCAACAGAGGTCTGATAACTTTTTTCTTTTCAATTTTTTTTCATCCTCAAAGTTGTGGAGTTCAAACACGACCGACGCTGATTCAAGTGACATCACTTCTTTCACAGTTAAGGCCCAAACGCCATAGAAGCCATACACGACGAGCCTCATTTGACACTTGTCAAGTCATGCTTCTGTGACGCAATGCAGGCATCAGATTTGAAATGCCAACACCACAGAGCCAGCAGTACTTTAGGAAAAGGTCGCTGCTAGGCAACATTTTCGTATATTACAAATACCCCTCGGCACTTTATATTTTTAATTATTAATATGATATGAATGAAAGTCTACCTAGATAATGTGAATTTGGCATCACACAAGATGGAAGACGTATCACTTGTTGTTGGAACTACAAAAACGCTAAGTCCACTCGCTGTTGTACAGTGGTGTTACAGAGGGAAGCTTCTCTTACCTCATAAACTATCTTTGGCTGAGTATAGACACCGCTCAGCTGAGGGCGCAGAAGATTTCACACTGTATGTTTCATCTGTATTTTGAACAGGACCAATGAAACACAATGAGGTCAGAATGAAAACCCAACATTAAACTGAAAACGTCTAACTTCAAACTCTGAGTGGAATATGGCATTATAGTGAAAGAGTTACGGGGAGTAGAGGAATTATGGGTAGAGAGGAGACCGGGGAGTGAAAAAGACAGCTTTGCTCCTTGACTTCAATCAGCACCTGTTGTTTGCAAACACCTACACTCTCCACCTCTCCACACAGGAGGTCGACAGGGTCAGTCCAATTGCAGCTCAGGCTCTGGCTTCTTTTATACCCTTTCATACAGGAGGTGTGACGCAGATCTACGGACTGCACACCTTCATCCTATGTCTACAGAGACTTTACTCTCCAACTGTAAGTACAGACACAGTGCTGCAAAACCATAGAGTTAGACATAATAACAAAATGTTAAGCGTTAAAAACAATATATTCTCAAGCCAGAATGAGGAGGCGGGAAAGGTCAGACTGGATGATGGTTTGCTAAACTCACCTGCAGGCTATGTGATGTGCTCACAGGTCTGATTAGGATAATTATAATAAAAACGTTATTGTCATGGTGTATGTTCGGAATTTTTTTTTTTTTAAAAAGATCTGGGGAAAAAAAGGGAATACAAAACAATAAAAGTTGCATTTTAAAAGGTTACGGGGAGCATTACCCCGTCCCAAGTAGGAATGATGCCCTTGCTTAGACATGTTAAATATGGCATTTACATTGGCATACCCTCACTACAAACACAACACTCTGACCTGACTGCTGATCCGAAACCTGCAGGCGATGTGACATGCTCACGCTTCCGATAAAATAAAGTTACACTTGGCATGAGCAATTACAAGGAAAGACGTAGAGCTGAGAGCTTGAACATGATGGAGAGCAGCGACTGTGGCCCTCGAGAAGTCCTCAGGGACAGTAGGAACAGCACTGAAGTGGAACACTGCGGACTCTTACAACCTCACCAGTAACGCACAATAAAATGAGATGACCAACCAAGTGCATCCATGTATCTGACACAATCCTGTGTCTCTGTCTGTCCCTCATAGCGCTGCAGTCCTCCTTCCACCTCATACTTTACGATCATGATTTGTTTTCTGTGTAATGTGTGCGGACTTCAAGGTAGAAGTTTTACTGAATCATTTGTTTTTGATTGTTCTTATCTGTCAGAGCAGAACAAGATTTATATGTCCAGGGCCTTGTAGCTGTAACTCCGGGAATGCTGGTTTCCTAAGATTCTTCCCTTCCTTCGTTCTTTTGTTTTTCCAGTTTCAGACTGCAACTTGTGTCAGGACAAATTTAGACACTCTTCTCTCAAACAGCAGAGGAAACCTCTGTTCTTGCTTCCTTTATACACAACCTGAGAACATCATGTAGCCTTTCGTCTCCAAAGCTATGCCCAGAGGCAACATGTGCATTGGAGGGCAGAAGATGTTCAAAGCCCAGAGAAGAATCTCAGAAGTGGTGGAGAGGGAACAATGTTTCAGGGGAAAGTGGATAAACAGCGGGAGGGCACTGCCTGAAGCAGAGACACTCTTCTGTTGCTGATTGTCCAGTGAATGGGTCAATCTATCGATACCCTCTTCAGTTTGTTGTATGTCCCTAACGCACACTCACAGACACAAAACCACATTCTCTAAGGAGCTCCATTTACCCCCTGAAGTTCAGATGAGGACGCAGTGACAATGCCTTCTCAAGCTTGTCAACTTTGAAAACATTATTTCCCTGAGGCTCTGTCAGCAGGTTGTGATGGATAACAGGCCACTATATTATGTGTTTATACATCCTTTAAGGCACAGGCACATAGGACTCTCACAAAGTATAGCTGAAATAGTGTCATGGTGTAACCAAGTTGTTGTTTTTGGCCCATTGAGAATCCCTGCAACATGAAGAAATTCAATTAAATGTGGCATAGCTGATATAATGGACGAACAAAAGGGGAAAAAGGCTTTTAGATTGGGTTCATAAAATATTTAAAACACATAAGACATCCGGCAAAAGTGCATAACCTGCTGGCGTGCTGTTTGTGCTTACATCACATATCTGTCAGCCGGTGCAGAAAAAGAGAGTTTTTGAAAAGAATGCAGTGGATCCTCTGGAGAGAAACCTTCAGGGCTGCAGTCTTTGTCTTGAAATAACAATAAAAAACCGCACACACGCACATGTCTATCTTTATGCTTCCTGCACATCTATTTACTGTAACAAATACAACAGTTAAAAAGATAAACACATTTTTCCTCCAATACCATTTCATTGAATTACTTCTAATATGTGAACATCCTACAGCTGCACTGCTTAAAGCTGTAAAGGAATACGCACATTGTGGCATACAAGTGGAGAGAAAAGGTTTGGCTCTGCTGCAGAAAAAAGGACAGTTGTTGCTGCTGTGTTCTGGGTCTTCATTTAAAATCAACCTGCGATAGCTCAGTAGGTGCTAATCACCTTCAACATGAGGTTCACAGCTTTAATCAGAGAATGATTTATTTTGTGCAACTTGCTGCATCTTCAAGGATATCAATAGCTCTTATTGATAAGGCATTAGAGATCAACCATCAACTATGCAACCTAAGAGCAGGGCAGGGATGTGTTTAATATCCCAAAGCAATTTCAATAGTTGTGCAATGAGCTTGAATTAGCATTAAAGAGTCATTATGGCCATAATTAGAATCCACAAAACAGTGGCGTTAAAGGGTGGTGTTACCTTATACAAGCGGAGAAGACCAGTGTCCATTTAAGCCTCAATTACACATGGACTCCTCCCCTTTTTTCCCCCTTTATTATACAACACAATGTGCAACACTGCTGCTATATCCATTATTTTTTTTAAACTGACGAGATGATTGAAAAGAACCGCCATAATATTCTTATAATTTCACTCTGAATGATTAGTAAACTAAAAATTTGTAATTCAGAATGTATCACCTTTTGACAGGAAAAAAAATCATCAGATAAGCATCAACACAACCACATTTTGCTAATAGCTGAAACGAAGCAATCCTGTTCCAGTGTTTGACTCTCTGAGTGACACCTCTTCTTCTGGGAGAGGCGTCCTATAGGAACCAGCAGGTGACAGCGATGTCACATACGGAAAAAAAATTATAAGACTTCTTTTTTGATTATGCAGATTGGTTCATTAATATATGCAAATAATCTCAGGAAAAAAGAAAGAAAAGCTGATGCAAATCAAATGCAATACTCCCCAAAAGACTGCAAGAATGTGGTAATGATAGTTTACTTTCACAGCCCCATCTTTTTCTTGGTCAGAGTTGGAGGAGCTGTATTGTGAACGAGGTTTCTCAAGGGGAACTGATTCAGAAGCCAACACCTTGCATTCAAAACATAGATTTGAAAACTGATTATACAACAACGGAATATATTCAACACTTCCTCTAGCATAAGGTATTGGTAATCATTGGAATGCCTGTCAGACAAATCACATTAAAGTTAATGAGCGCCACAACTGTTTGTATAATAGGAAATGGCTCAACAAGTAAATGCTGATGACAATCAGCTACTGAAAGCAAAGTGAGACTTGTAGCTGCGGCTAGAGATTTTATACAATTGTTAATTGCATTGCATCCATTCCATAAGCTAATCTTTATAAAACATTAAACCAACACTCGAGAAATAGAGAAAGAGAGTAAGAAAAAATTAACTATACCAATAAGTGCAAGCATTATTGAATTATACTGTGCCAGGAGCTCAGGCAAATTATCCCCCGAGTCAATTTGCCCACCAACTACATCCTTGTGAAAAGCCTCTATGGTTTACAAAGTCTAAGGTTATTGAGTAGAGCTCTGAATGGAATATTTATGTGTTTAAAGTTTTGCAGCTCAATGATATTCACCACCTACATTGCAGTGGATAAACAAAAGGTTCAATTAACTAGGCTTTCTGATTCACAGTAATCTAAATGTGTAACCTCTGAATAAAATGAGTTTTTTCTTGCGAGCAGACGTGGTTGAATGTTTTTAAATATGCCATTGAGTGGCACGCAAAACTAGTCAATCTTTTTCCATTTATCTATCCGTCTATACAAATAATATACTGTATCTATGCATACTATATATTGTATGCGTCAATGTTTTCTTAATGACGGGAAAATGGTCTTTTGTGGCCGGGATTTCACCCCAGTCGCTGTCAGCTGCCAAGCCTTTGTTTTCCTCAAAGCCATTCAGGCATGACCAACTTCCGTCCTCCACTTTCCACCTAATCATCACTTCAGTGGTTGACAAGGACGCTCATAAAAATGGTGAATTATTTGAGTCGGGTCGAATTGAGCTTTTCATCATGTCATTGCTGAAGGATATTTCACAAATCAAAACACTGACTGATTTCATGTGTCGGACTACATTGACCCACAGGAAGTGTTTTCCACCCTTATTTTGATTTGAGGTGAAGCCAACGATCGATAAAAACATAAAACAAATTGATGGATGGATGAAGGGACTCAGTGCATTAGTGTAAGGTTAAGTCTTGTCTGTTTTCTATATTTTCCTGAGCGGAATTGAAAGGACAGTTGAATATGTTATACAGTTCCTTAAAGAGGCTTTTTTTTTCCTGTTTGACCTTTTCTGCTCAAAAAGTGTCCTTACTTCAAAACGGTTTACCCAAAAATAAAAATAAAACAGCCAATCAAGTTGGATATTGCAACTTTCGGTGCTGTTAAAATTGCCTTTAGCAGTTCCATTGACGGGATTGGGAATAGTCTTTATTCCAGAGCCAAAAGCAGACGTGAAAAGTATTTTTCTTTTACTTTGTGCACCCAGCCAGAATGTATGACTTAGATCTCAAATGTTTTGATACCGATATCAAATTGCAGGATTCAAACAAACGCTGGGGGCTAAAAACATTGTACTCTTCGGCCAAAACAACATTAGTGTGAGAAGAGACTGAATAGTACTCAGTAATGAGTGGAGATCTCAGCAAAACTTTTTTGATCCACTCAAAGAAGAGTTCCAAATGTTTGGAATTGGTTTTTTTTGTTTCGACTGTATAATTTAATGAGATACAACATATGTTTTGCCCCTGAATAGAGTGTGTGTGCACAAGGGGACATGCAAGCTGATGCATGTGCGTAGAAGCGTATATGCGTGTACTATGGTCATTACACTTTCAACTTTCAAGGCGAGGCCCTGCACGCTGCATAATTTGCTATGTCATCACAGTTCAAACATCTCATGAGCCTTTTTAAATGTGGTCAGTACTGATAATAATAATAATAATAATGAAGAAAAGGAAATAGTCAGCTAACGGCTTTCATGTCCTTGTAGTAATTACTAAAAATGTGGAATTTTAAGAGAGAGAAATGTTGTGTACTCAACCCCCTGCTATGAGTCCCAGACACAGTCCAAAATAAACCCTCTACAGAATCAGATAAAAACATATTGTTAGCCAAAACATACAGAGATCTACAAAGGAATGGGAATTGTCACATGAACATGTTTGCTATTATTACAGCCGCCAGACCTAAATCCAGTAGTTTATTTTAGGTGCTCAATCAATAGAGTTATTGATGAGCACATAACAAGTATACTGTATTTTATCAGTTGAGTGGATGGAAATCCAATAAACAAAATGTGGCAAAAACAAACTCAGTGTTGGTGAATGATTACCAGTACCTCTGTAGCCATCAAACAGCTCATGTGATAAGTTTGTGAAAAAAAAAA
>CALSBV010010348.1:5025459-5046607 GCA_943590825.1 Bovichtus diacanthus | reverse complement strand
GTGTCATTCAAAATTCCACAAACAAAGAA
The DNA here is from genome assembly GCA_943590825.1 of Bovichtus diacanthus. Taxonomy (NCBI): domain Eukaryota; kingdom Metazoa; phylum Chordata; class Actinopteri; order Perciformes; family Bovichtidae; genus Bovichtus; species Bovichtus diacanthus. Next base: position 5,046,578 of record CALSBV010010348.1, on the reverse strand, counting down.
AGCAGGACTGGCATACACCCTACAATAAAGAACATTGCTCTGTAAAACCTTTGCTCGCATGGTTGTGTTAAAGTTACACTCATGGATTCGTTCTGGCCCTGTCAATTCACAAAGCCACTTTTGGGTAGCTCTCATTTACAACTTGTCATGTATCCTTAATAAATACACTAACCCACACAGGCAAAGTGCAGAAACAGATGGTGTACAATATGAAATGAACACACAGTTTCACGTTAAAGAATCAGGAGGGTCAAATCCCAAATGTGCTTCCATAATTAACTTCAATCTGGAACAAAACGGCAAGGAAAAGACAAGAAAGGATGATATTTTCTTATTAGTTTTACTTGGTGGATGGTATTGGATCAGATAGGGACATGGAGGACCTGATTAGCAATTCTGCTTCCATCCTCTTTCATGAGAAGGTCTGCGATAAGACCCATCTATCAAACTTGACTGCTTCTTTTAAAAGGGATGGGATAAGTCAGCCTATCTGTTTATCAGCACTCTGTCTTTCAGATAAGCTTATGTACTCTGACGACATTAGGGGAGAACATGAAATTAGACATGGCAGCCTCTGTGGAGAGTTGTGGTTCCCCAGCGTAGGAGAGACATCTGCTGGCTCCAAGCTGAATTACAACTCTAGGGCTCCTCTGTATGTCACTATGGAAAGCTTATGTGGTTAGACATGAAAGTATGCTAGATATTCATCTTTGACCTACGTGTAACACCAAAATGGCAAGATAGTGACACCCGGTGAAACAGTAACTATTTTTCTTGATGAAATGAGTGCATTAAAAGCTTCATAATATACTGTAGGTTTGCAGCAATCTGGAGTCAATAACAGTTTTTTTCTACTTGTTCAAGTAGATTCATTCACTTTGAAAAGTTTACAGCCTCCATACATTATGTGTTTGTCTGTGGGTTTGATTTGCTGACAAAAAAAATCTATGTAGACTGTTCGGCAGCCAATGTGAACATCAATGGCGGGAATCCTATATTTTGAATCACTAACACAATCAAATAAACCTGCCAAGTGCAACATCTCCATCACATTTTAGCCAACTCTATTTGCAGGTTTTTGTACCAACACAGACACAGAGGTGGAAACTTTCATTGCTACAACTGCGCAAATGTGAGATGCTTTTTTTTTTTTCCTGATTCAACTGTTCAATTTTCAGTAAAATGTGAATTTAAAGATGTACAAAGAATGGAGGTTTTCTGTCTTTGTGTTGTTTAAAGTTCTATTGTTATAATACATTTCATTATATTGTTAATGTTTTGATCATCAAGGTAATGCCGTACCACAAATCAAAACTATCAATTCAAACATATTTATGTTAGCTTTAATTTCACCTCAAACAACTACTTTCAAACACTTCAGAGGCCAAACAGACATTTCCCACTTGCTTCTCCTGCATTCCAATGGAGAGGTAAAACATGAGCAATTAGTAAATGTATCTTTATCCTACCGTTGTTCTGAGGAGAGAGATTTCTGAGTCACAAATATATTTGTTCTCTCACGCTGAATCTATTTTAGTGGGTGAGTCCAAATCATTTGAGGTTCAATGAAACAACACAAACTTAAAGGACACAGACAATAGTCTTGTTTACTGTGGTGAGGTGAACTTGGACATGATTTGCAGAGGATCTTGGCGGGACTTATTGGAACGGCGAGGCTTGTGAGGATAGCGCCTGTTTACCATCTCTCAAAGCAAATGTCATGGGCTACCCTGCAGAGATAACAGCTTCCAACAGGGAGTAAGCAAACTAGCAAATTATGGAATTTTGGACCAGAACATTTTTGGCAGACCCCAAATGCGCTTCACACACACACACACACACACACACACACACAAACACACACACGCTGTGCATCTCGTCGTATATGCACAGACAGATCCACAAAACATATAAACGAAGTTCTCTCATTATTTATCAATTTAACTCATATCCCCATTTAATCAACAAAGCCATATTTATCTCCAGCTGCGCTTTGTTGTTTCAATGTTGCAGTTATATGGGCAGCCATCTCAAATTGCAGCCATATGCTGCCAACCTAATTCTTGAGAGGGCCATGTTTAAAATCACTGCGTGGCTGTGGCTGCCAAGTATGCTCATAGTGGAATTAATTAAAACAATACTATACTCGTCCATATGCCCAGCACATGTTGGCAACCCCACTGTTTCACACTCTTGGGAGACAAGTGGAGAGTAAGTTAGAAAAAGATAATCTTGCGAAGGTGAGAGTGGGAGCTAGTAGTGGGACAGCAGACAGAGCATGTTAGCTACTAATCACAATAGGGCTGCACAAAAAATAATGAGCGCAGAGTTGCTGATAGTTGTTGCATTTGGACAAGGAAAAGCAGTCGAGAGTGTGGTTTATTGTAACTGACAGCACAGTCAACCAGGCAATTAATGCCTGTAAACCACAGAGCCAACCATAGGCCGTAATAATACCACTAGTTTGTTTCCAGTGCATGTTGGTGGACAAGTAGAACAAGGTTTGGAGTTAATCAATCAGCGCTTTGATGCAAAACACAGAAAGTGCAGCTACATTCATTCCAAAAACCCATCTGTATTTAGGTTGTACGGACATATATTCTCCCACAAAGGACATTACTTACTTAATACATACACACAAACAAACCCTAAGCTAACTATTCAGCTTGAAAAAAATAGAATAGAAATAAACACAGATCAAAAAGTGTTAAATGTTGTGGGTTGAACTCAGTTTAGTCTGCATGCTTTCCATACTAATTTGAAGCCTCAAGCTTTGCTGTGTTGATGAACTAGCTGTTTGCATTAATGAGCAGGTGTGCTTAATAAAGTGTCCACTGAGTTAATATTTCATGTTAGAGTGATTAATGCTCCATCTTTTAATGGCATTTGCTTTATTGCGCTACTATAACCTGTATTCCCAAGCTGTGCCGCTAGTGATCCAGTGATATATGGAGGCATAGTCTGATTGGTACTGTTACATATTTTGACCGGGTATTTAATTTGCTTGTGGGTTCTGGATACAACTGCTTCCCTTCTCACCCTTCTGGGTCTGCCTGCCGTTGCTATAGAAACATCACAGAGGGAGAAAGAGAGGCACTGACTGACTGCAATGAAGGTGTGTGTGTGTGTGTGTGTGTGTGTGTGTGTGTGTGTGCGCATGTTTGTGTTTGTGTGTGCAACTGTGACGGATCAAGATTTCAAAGAAGACTGTTGAGCTGTGTCTAATGAGTAGAGTGTGCACTCACACTCTGGAAGCCTACAGCAGGTCACAACTGACTGAGAGTCAGTGCCCTCAGCATCCGCACACACACACACACACACACACACACACACACACACACACGCACGCACACGCACGCACACACAGAAAAAAAAAACTCTCTCTCTATGTCTCACACGCTGACAGTGGGCCACCATGGAAGTACTAAAGTCTAAACACTCAGAGTAAGAACAGCGTGACATTTTCAAAACGTGTAGAGGCATTCAGTTTGTAAAGAGACCGTATCTATTAGTTGTTCTTTGCATTTTAGCAAATATAGATTGGCTCATTTTCTTTTGCACCAATAAATCTGCAGTGTTCTAGCTAATTCTGCTAACTGACAAACGACAACAAAGTACTAACCTTTTCTAGACATGCAATATAATTAGGAACCACTGCAGAGAGCAACTTGTAAAGAATGTGTTACTTTTTAATGGCTGAAGGCCCAGGCTGATTTGTGACTCATCTTTGCTGGGTTTGCTCACAGTGCTTGATTGGTACAAGATCCCTTCCAGATTAAGCCTGTTGTGTGAAAATCAGATGCAATGCTTTTTCTATCTGCCAGGAGGAGCAGTAATGTAGCTGAAAAAAAGTTGAACCTGGCAGCAGACTGTAGGGAGAGAATATCACTTCTTTACATCTCTGGGCATTAAAAGGATAGCCTTGAAATGTTTAAAGGTCTCGAGGGGAGCATTATGGATGTTGTTTGCCCTGACTGGGGCAAAAATGAAAGAGATGTAATGCTTTAATCATGTATTGAAGTGCAAAGAAAGCCAGATCCCTCTCAAGTCAAGAGTTGACATTCACAATGTTTAAATCATATTAAATGGCTCACCAGTTGCTGTGGTAATTCGGGTAAAAAAAAAAGGGATATAATATAAACCATCTTGAAATCTTGACCTTAAAGAACAGCATCTGGAGTGTTTGAAGGTTCCATAAGACATCTCCTTTTCAACATTTTCATATTGCATCAATTGAAGAAATACTGAAGTAGATATTCCTTAAAGATTTACTTTAATAACAAGTGCTCATGACTCGCTCCAAAGTCATGGGTTTGCTTAGCCCTCGTGGGAAATGGGTTTATAACCTCAGACATGGCTTAAAATATCTGTGTACAAAGCAAGCAGAAGAAGCACCTGACCTTACATGTGCATCTACTGAACTGTCTACATGCCAGTCTAAAAAGAAGAGCTGAGCAAGGGCCATATAACATGTTAAATGTGTGTGTGTTTGTGTGTGGGTTAAAAGTATTTTCTCTGACTTTGAACTTCCTCCGCTGCTGAAATGTGTACTGTTTACTTTTTAATGAAGGCTGCAAGGTCACAGTGGTGTTTTTCTTTCCATTATTTATTAAAAGTAGTCAAACTTTTGTCTATATGAACTGAAGCCTTAGAGACTGCCTTGTAGTTCAAACTTCCTTTTTTTTTTTAATTTTCCTGCAGACTCACATTTGAAATGGCTGAATTCATACATATTTTTTTACGTCATTTGCATGTATTAAAGGTTTTTAAAATAGCATTGCATCTTTCAGACACCCGACAAACCTGACACACACAAGCTGAACTCCAAAGAATCGGCAACGGCAAAAGCGGACTGATGAAACACTTTGCGCTGCCATCTGTCATCTGTTAAAAGTTATTTAAAAACAAAGAGTGCAGCAAACAGCGATCCGACCGCTGACATGCACACGTGTCTGTGTTTTAGTGAGAGGAAGTCAAGGCATCAGTCTGTCAATGTATCTCAAATGGCATCCTGACCTAATGAACACGAGAGAAATGTTGCAGTTATGCAAGTATTACGTGAGCATACAGTATGGACACAACTGCTTTAGATAAAGATATATATATATATATATATATATATCCTCTTTGTAATCATAGATCATGTAATATCTGGTCCTAGTTCCTTTGCTCACTTTCACACACTATGCATTCTGTATTTACTCTTTTACAGCACTCACATTACTGTACCTGTAAAATAGTTTTGATTACAGACAGCTGACTTAAACATCAGTGTCATTTCTAGATATTTTATAGCACATTTTTTATAAAACGTGGTAAGAAAATGTGTGCAGTATGAAAACCTCAAAGAACTGTATTTCTTAACATATTTAAACATCAAATGCATTATGCTAATGTGGCACTTTTTATAGCGAGGAACTACTAACTGATATCTGGAAAATACCTCTAAAACACAAATACCCACTATTACACTACGAGGTGAAATATAATGACCACTAGATGTCAGTAGTTCCTCATATTTATTGTGTTTGCCTTTTGTGGCCTTGTTACTGTAACTTACAGTATTAGTCTCTATACACAGGTACTGTATTCGGTGTGTGTGTGTGTGTGTGTGTGTGTGCTGGCATTTATTATTTGTTTCTTTGTGCCTAATGTGTTGAATTTTATCTTGATAAATAGGATCCACACGGACCCATTTTCACAAACGTGTGTTTGTGTGTCTGGGTGAGCAAAAGAAAAATGAGAGAGAGAAAAGTAAAAATCATAGATGGAGGGACAGAGATAAATAGATAGTGACTACCTCCATTAGTCATGGAAGACATCCTTATTACCAAACCTCGGGTCATTAACATATTCTAACAGCAACACCCGAGAGCTTACATGACCAATCTTAGATTCTACCTCTCAGAGACTTGACATATTGCCTTGAGGAGTCGGATTCCAAATATGATTCAGATCATTTGAGCGTGTGTGTCTCTCTCTGTGTGTCTCTCTGAGTGCGTGGTTGTGCGTGTGTGTGGTTGTGTGCTCACGGGTGACAAAAACAGATTTAACAGAAGACTGATGAGCGGCAACTAATGTGTTGAGTATTTGCATGCTCACACATTCATCTGAGCGTTGAATGAAAAAGCCCAGGGGGCACACACAAACACAAATACACACACACACACACGCGCACGCACACGCACACGCACCATCTATGGTGATGGGTATATCAGAGCAGCGTATGTGTCGTTGTAATTACATGCTGCATCCATCCTGCTCTCCTCTCATTAAATAATGACGTTTAATCCATGGCCCAGAGCCTGGTCTACAATACTGCTGTGATAAGGGCACATTAAACAATGTGCACCTCTCAGGTCCGCTGATAACAAAGGTGAATTTGATCGAAGAGATGTGCATGCTCATGTCTGCATGCTATCACACTATGCGTGCACATGAATGCCTGTCAAGTATCTGTGCAATCAGTGCAGATCGGAGTCGATCAATTTTAACCTTGAGCTCATGGTTAATCAGAGAGGGGAAGTCAACCTTCACATCGGTCACAAACTCAAAATCACATCGGCATAACACAACAGAAAGAAAGTCCACCACAGAACTATGAAATCCCGTACATATTTCATAGTTTCGATCCCTGATCCGTGATCAAAACGTTGCTCATGTGTATCCTGAAAAAAAAAGGAGTCGGTCACTGTTGCGAACATTTGGTGTGCATCTTCTCTCCAGTGTCTGACACTCTTTCCTTTTTCTTTTTTTTAAAAAATCAATCGTGTTCTGTTTTTTTGTTCTTACAAATAAATAATCGCTGGTTTCTGTTAGACCTCCAGAAAAGTAACTTGGATTCAAAGATAAGACAGAGGCAGATTGATAAATATACTTCCGCATACACACATTAAAAAATATACACATTCGATAAAAGCTTTCATTAAGAGATAACGTAACAAGACGATGTCGTTACGTTTGGCAGGTATTTTGTCATCTTCTAAGTAGTGAAATGACTACAATTTTGACTTGATGATGGAGATACATTAAAAAGTCAGGTGATGACCAAAGTATGACAAATCATCCTGAGTTTCACACATTTCAAATGGCAATCCATACAATAGTTGTCTAGACATGTCACTCAAAACCACAAATGTCAACTTCGTGCTTGCGCTACAGTCAGGGGATCACCAAAGTCTGTGTACTACTTTGGACACCTGATCTCTGTACATGTATGGCAATAAGTTAAATATCTGTTGAGATATTTGACCAACCGACCAACATCCTGCCATTTTTATTGGGTAACACATGTGAAATAACAGCAATAATATATTCAAGGACATGTGTGCACAGGTTGTGTCTGTGCTATAAGTTGTTGGCCCTCTGCAACTGTAATAATTATATTGAAATGACCTTTAATTATATGGGAAACAACTTCATTTACAGCCATCCCCATAAGCGTACCGAGAGAACATTATATGCATGAGCAGGTGTGCAGGTTTGCAGGTGTGCATGTGTTGCTTTGACAAAATGTCTGCCAAATGACAACCAAGAACATTTGTCAGACAGAACAATGTGCATAGATGAATAGATAAGTAGATATGCATCCTTCTGATCGGTTTATGTTCCGCACAACATATTTAAAAGCTGACACTGCCATATGGCACAAAATAAACAGCAACATCTTCAATCAGGTATGCATTAATCCAAACAAAACGCCAACAGACAAATGACGTATGGTTAGACACTGAGGGAGAGAGGCCAGTTGTGTTAATGAATAAGATCTGTGTGGTGTATGGTGTAAACATGAGCGTGGACATCAAGCTGTACACACACACACACACACGGTGTTGCATGACCTTTCCTCTACATTGAGAAGAGAGGAGACACATTAAAGGTTTTATGGAAAGAAACATAAATGCGCACACACACACTTTATTGCACTGTACATGAACAAAAATGTCATTAACACAGGCCACACACTGCGCACCCATCCGACACAAGTTCACATATTTTATTTCCCTCGCTTCTCTTTCTCTCAGGCACACACAGCCCAGCACCCAAGGAGTGATTTTGCAATGCGAATGAGGTTCCTTCGAAGCTTCTGTCACGGCTTGGAGAAGCCAGAACGTTTCAATACGAGGATTCTAACCATTGTGTTGCATCGGCACCTCGCTGACATGCGAGCAGGCTATGTTTGCTGTCATGGCTTAACACAGCTTGAATTCCTACAACACACACTGCAATGACAAATTGACATAGTGAAGCCAGCAACTTGGGTTCATGGAACAGTAGGCGGGATACTGGAGATACTGGAGGAGGGTGGATGTATGGGAATAGTATGTGTGCAAATTGTACTGCAATGAGAACTGCCGTCATAACATTTAGAGGGACTGGAACCTGATCCACAGTGAGGATAAAGTTTTTTTTCTGCCATTCAAAATGCCACAGTGTTTGTGTTTTGTGTGCAAAACTCATGTAATCCTTTGATGAGGTTGTTATGATCGCACTGTGTACAATCTCCTCAACATGAAAATGGCTCCAGGGCAGTGGAAACACACAAATATGCTTCTTCTGTCAAAATGTATTTTCAGTAGTCTGATAATATGACAAACGTGCCATGTCATTGTCACATGTCAAGTATCTGCTGTTGATGGATGGGGGACACATGATCTGGTTGCTTATAACCTTCCTGTGAGAGAGCAACCGGACACACTGACTTTGTCTGTCTCGCCCTCCTCTTTTACATACACACATGTTTATTATTCACTGCTCAGAAATTCTGAAAAAAGCCCAACCAAAGGTCATTACGTGACTAAGGTGACTATGTGACGAACACACTGACCATATGGCTGTCACTGAAAGAGCTGCAGTAACATTGGCAAGAATACAAACTAGACACAGCTGGTCATTTTCGAAAAAACCTGAGTCAAGCTAGCATATGCTGTAGAAGTGCATGAATGACTCAGGAATGACATTTTGGGGAAACATCGGATCACTAAATTATGTAGTCTATTGTCACTACTGTGCAAAGTTGCACTAAACAGTTAGAAGAGGAAATAACAGAAGTAGACTTTGGATAAAATAGGACACATGCGAGAAATGTTTGTGATGCAAAATATCCGACAATTATGGCTTGTGAAAACGCCGCTATATCCGTCCTAGATTTTTTCACAGATTTGGCTGTGGACGGTAGAGACATGTCCCTCCCAATGTGAAGGCGCTGCAGAATTGTCCTTGCCAATACTTTTACCGATTACACATGTCCAACAATGTCCATATTGGCCATCCAACAAAAAATGTCCCAAAAAAAGATCAAACCAAATCTACGCTATCATCTAATCACTGTTTGATATGATGGAGGAGAAAAGCAGGGACACCATGGGATGCAGAAGACACATGAGAGAGCAATAAGCATTTCCAGGAGCCTTTTATTCGACCGCTAATCTGAAAGAAGGCTTAAGTAGTCATCTTGAGTCGATAAAACTTTCTTTTCACTCCCACTGATATAACACTTCCATATTTTTGATAGAGGATCATATACATTTTATCTTTGGAAAATATTCTCCCCTATTGCTTGCACTCACCCACACAAAGTGTACTACTTTCTTAGAGAGTCTGAAACACAGCGAGAGCAGTGGGAGGCTCACCTTCCTTTGTTCAATACAAATTATCAAAAAAAAAGGAAAAAAACATTGATTCAATAGAAAGCAAAGCTGTAAACCAGTAATAGCGCTGAACCCCTTGATGCAGGTCCATCACTTTGAACAATGCTGGATTTGTTGTAAATAACGCAAGTCACAGTCCCTCTTTCTGACAACTTAGTGGAGAGCAATTACTGAAAACCAAGACACCATATCCCACTTTAAAGTGTGCCCTTTTTAACTGTAAATAATGTTGGAAGACTCAATCGTTTTCACAGGAAAGAAAAAAGATAAACAATAGCAGATTGAAAAAAATAAAAAAAGAACAGTCAAACTTATCATGATAAAAGTGTGAACAGAAGCATGTGATGTGAAAGCACGAGACAGATTTGGCCAAGGAAGCAGGAGAGCGGATGCTATAAAACTTTAGTCGTCTGGCACATAGTTAAGCATTAGAACATGAATCATTACTGGCCCGTGGACAGTTTTGAGGCTTCATTAGTCCTCTGAGCGCTTATCTTCCAATTAGTTTGACCTTTCCCCTCCTCTGTCAACATCCATTGGTCTTTTCACTGCTAAATAATTACAGCTAACAACTGGGAAATATTTACATACATATTAAAAATGCTCTAATAGCAACAGCATCTACATTTTCCCCCATGGACAGCAGTCAGAGAATTATTTGGATTACTTGTTCCTAAAAGTTCTCAACAGCTCCACTGCATTGCTGGCTTAACTTTCACTACATTGCTTTGTGGTGGGCAAGGAGTGTATGCTTAACTGCTTACATCTTTTAAATGGGATGTTGATGATTGCTGTGATGCTCAACCACACAATGTGGAGGCCAGCCAAAACAATGAACTTAAGATTGCTAGAAGCAGCATAAATCAGAAAGCAGACTGCTTCATTTCGCCAAGGAATCCTTTTACTGTCAATCTTCTTTTTTTTTTTTCATAAAAATGAGTATGAGGGAAAACACAAGTATTCCTTTAGGCAATATAAAAAGGCAGCAGACATATAACGTTATTAAAACACAAAAGTGTAAACATATCCTATAACATATTTAAAGAAAAAACAAAAAAAAACTCCAATACTTTTATAAATATAACAAAATAAATGAAAAGAATACATTGGCATTGTGAGGTGGGAAAACTTTGAAACGAGTGAAGTTGACCTTTGAGATTTTTCATGGTACTGTGAGATCGTTTCATTTTCACAAACTTGACTTTAGTTTAGTTAGCTGTAAGCCACCACCACACTTAACTCAACATGGCTTTGAGCCCGCACACTTAATGTGAACACTGCCATAATACAAGAATTTTTTTCAACGTTTTCTTGTGGATAGGTAATGTTTGAATTACAGATCTTTGCACTCTGGGGGCAAGCTTGACTCTGCTGTCTAACGTCCACTTTTTTTTACAACACGTCAAGCTAATGAGAACAGACCTCTGACACAGGAGCCATTATAGCTTTTTGAAAGCAGGTGCAACTAATAATATTACATTCGATTTACATTAAGATACGATGCAAAAAAACAGTAAATCAATAGGAAGCCTTTGAAAATAAGTGCCTCGACGCACACAAGTGATTCAAGGTACCAGGTGCATGAAGTACCACATAAGTGCTGAGCAAATAGAGCTAACTTTTTCTTTCTGAGAGAGAGAGAGAGTCCTTCACCACCAGGTGACCAGACATGAGGAGAGTTTGGATCGAGGTGTCCTGTCTCTCAGTAATGTCATTTATTTGCAGAGCATAATGAACCAGAAGGCTCATGAACAAAAATGAGGGAGTTCGGTTCGGGTGGGTGAGTGCTGAGCGAGTGGCCACTCTATAAGTGAACATTCGTGACTAAAACTCAATGTGAGCGGCAACATAGAGCCGGTGGAGAGAAATGAAAAGTGGAGCGATTACTAAATGTGTTTAGGTGTTCTTGTGTCATGGTGGCGATACTGTGCAGGCTCCTCACAATGCAGTTGCATTAAATAGTTCAGGCTTTTTCTTTTTGTGATACTGCATGTTGTGTTGAGAGTTATTTGGCCTGCTTATTCAATGTAGAAAATCAAACAGTTGAAGAGAATGCAGCTTGGACTGCATGACTAGGACAGACGGTGATTCTCTTCAATCCAATGTAGCTGAAAGTGAAACACTATTCATCACACAAGCTCTCTAACCATATGGCTGTCACTGCATGGGGCAGAGAAATACTGGCAAATAGAAAAACTGGAAATGAGTGCAGCATAATTCACAATCATATGTATGTGGTCCAATTAGATTAATTCAGTTATGAAACGTGTCCACTGGCGCTCACTTTACTGACATCACCGTGAAAAAAATACTCACAGGGCGATGCTTTCTATGTGAAAGTCAAATTGCAAGGAAACACAAGGTCAAATTGATGAGGCATGATGTTAACACACATCCACACAGAAGTCAGTCCGTCAGTGTGCAGTGTTAGCGGGCCTTTTTTTTACGTAAATGCTCCATTCCTCTCGGTCAGACTCAGATGTGCGATAACATTGGACGATCCGCATGCTAGTTAGCAAGAAAAGAAGTTAGCAAAGTCAGAAATCTGCAAAGTATCGACACGTTCACAAGAAAACGTCAGACAGCAGATATCATGATGAGGATGTCTGAGGAGAAGATGATTAAACTAATACCATATTAAGGCAGAGTATGCAGAGGAGGAAATACTGCTGAGAGCAGCGCGAGACAGGGGAAGGGGCAACACGCTGCTGCTGTGTCATCGGATCAAGCAGAACACCAGCCTCTGGAACCAACAGATAGAAGCTGGTGATATAACACATGACAAAGTATCGACAACAGTGTTTTTGCTGAAATGAAGGGGACATTTTGGAAGCAGTGTAGGAGGAATTAGAGTGAGGCAGCAATGTAGTGGATGCACCTACATGCGTGACAAGTCACACCCCAATTTCAGCACTTTCTGGCAAGTACACAGTAAAGTTGACAAAGTTGTCCATCCCTCCGAGCGACAATGTTTTGGTGACAAATGTGATGGGCTTCGCACAGTCCAATCAGAACAGCTTGCAGTACTTGTACTTGTTGTAGAACTACTCTCTCTCTCGAGTAGAACTGCTCCTACACAGAAGGAATGTATATCTTCGTCATGCAAATTAGTCCCCAAGAAACAGGCGACAGAGAGTTACAAAAAAGGATGTGTGTTTGGGAGAGTGAAGCACTGGGTGGGAGGTATCAACTGCATATTTCATTTTGAAAATGTAAATAATTTAGCAAACTCCCACAATCAAATCATTCCAATTTTGGATCAGTGTGTCAAGGTTTTGTCGAGCCATTTAGTAGAAAATTCTTAAATCTTCATAAATCATCATATCATTTAAAGTACAAAAGAAAAAGAAGAATAATGCCAGTTCTTAACAGTGCAACTAGGTCTTTATGTAACATAGGATTTGATTCCATACATTTGTATAATATGCATATATGCCCTTAATTTTGTTTTTGAAAAGATATAGTCACCCCATTGTTTTTTCTTCAAGTCGATCAAACAATAGATATTTACCTAACGCCGGTCTCACCCTATTAGTACAGTATAACAACTACCGCTAATTTTACCTGCATGTCACGATCCACAGGTCAGGCCCAGTGTGGAGCAGATCAGAATACAGCATCCAGGAAAGCAAACAGAAGAGGGAAAAAGAGAGACAATTAGCACCTAAACACCAAGCAAGAACAAGTAGAAATGACTCTGGCAAAATGAATAAAACGTACAAGTCCTTAGGTTAGAGGCATACATCAGAGAATAGTACATATTGATGGTGGGCAGTGAGAAACTGGTTCTGTTGCAGTCCAGAAAATCTCTTTGTCTCCTCAGTTTCATACTAATGAGCTGATTCCTCCTGTAGTAGTGGAGACTGACAGGGCCTGCTCCATGCCAGGGTGAGATAGTGTGTGTGCCAGCTCAGTCTGGCATGGCAGCAGCATGGTACAGCCTATGCGGTCAGGCTTGAAATGAGGTGAAGAGATCTTGGGCATATTAGCAGGCAGCCTGAGAACATCTTCATGCTTGATGATCGGGGAAATACAGGACTTATTAGTTTGCACAACATTTCATACATTTCGTTCAAATGTGAAGTCAGGAAACAAGGTCAGCAAGACGAACTGAATCACAGCCAACTATGTCAATGAGTTGTTTACGATCAACAGCGGCTTGTGCACCTGTTTGTGTGAGGCGGTGTGCGTTTGTGTGCGTGGAGTAATGAAAGTCAAACTCCACACTGGGATGCCTCCATCTCTTGTGAGGGTTGGGAAAACAACTGAAAAATGCACAAAACTCCCAGCACTTCTTTCAGAGTGAAGGTGAACACGAGCTCTAGAGGCTGAATGACTTTGTGTGGGGGGAGGGGGACAAAGACAGAGAAGAGAGAGCACTGCTGCTAAACTGACTTATGCCTTTTGCATTCATGGAGTTTGAAACTGTTTTGAAACTTGTCAGGAATATGAATTGTGCAGAAGAGAAGACAGAGCACAACTATAAACACCCACTGGCAGTTCAGCATGCAAAGCAAACATCTCTCCTTTGAAACCTGTCAAGAGCAGTGCAACTACTCTCGCCTAAAAGCATTGGATTTCTCCTCTTTACTTCATGTAATAGCAGGCGGTAGTCTGTGTGAAGTGTGTGATGCACGAGTGTGTTTAGGTAAACTCCTGTGTGTCGCAAACGTGGGACTACTTATGGATGTAAGGGGCCTTTACGAACTGCATATTTGAGCTGGAGTTTATACATTTCCTAATGGCTCAGGTTGAAAATGGGCATCATTAATTGACAACTGAAGAATTGTTGTGCAAAGGACTGAAAAAGCAGAGGCAGACAATGCTTTAGTAAGACAAGTCCAAATCCCAGCATGCAAACAAACGCAGTGAGAAATGTTTTTTGTCCTTCAGAAGTCAGGTCAGAAGTCATACACACACACATAGACACTGTCCTCACGAAAACAAAAACGACACAATGTGATTAACAGTCAGTGCTCTCCACTGTCTGGGGGGACAGCACAGCATGGCATCTCTAAGCTGTTTTTATCTCTCTGAGCCTTGTTTCTCTCCCTATCCCCGGTTTAAAACCCTGGTTCTTTGCCATGTCCTCTATCCATCCTTATTCCCTTCGATGTCCGTTTGTATCTCGCACACTATATTACATTTATAGTGGGTGTCCAGCATTTTATCACAATGCGGTTCATTGTTTTATCTACCTCGAACTCCGCATAGCTCAAACACTGCCCCATACATTCCTGCTCAAATGCAGTGGGTGGCTCATTCTTGGTGATTTACGACACAGCCACTTAAGTTGGGGCTGAATCCAATTCACACTCAGTCGATAGCAGACAAAACCTAACTGACGGAGCCTCTCCTCTTCTCCTCCCCTCCCTTTTCCTCTTTGTTCTTTTTCTTTTCATCCAGCTTTACAGTCGGTACGTAGGTCAATCGTTGGCCGAACTAGTTGAGTTGAAATTATTTTAAAGCATCATATAGAAAAAGACATATAGTTCTAGTTCTGAGTTGGAGTATGAATTACCGGCACCCTTTGCTCTCCTATTTACTTAATACAATATTCTGAGGAAACCTAGGTTAAGGCTTGGCAACATTTCTACTACTCATTGGAAATATGGAGTGGGGAAGAAAGGAGCAGGTGGTAGAAGAAATGAAGAAAGATTAGAGAAAGAGGAAAAAGAGGTTGCCCTCTCGATAATTTGCCAGAGAATGTGAAACAAAAAATGCATTCATTTAATCAACTGCATTAAACATAATTAACCATCTGCGCACACAGTTTAGAAAAATAATGATAATGAGGCATGGTTTTGATCACGATGTGGGAAAAAATGTTTTAATCTGTGAGTATTGCGTGCAGTAGATTTTTTTTTAAAGGGATCACTGTTCTGAAAACTGGTTGAATCCCACCAAACTGCTGCGATGGATCCTATTCAAAGCTCTCTTCATCAGTCAAAGCAGACAGCAGGACAGTGACAATGACATAACTGCAGGACATGTGAAGCTGTGTCCTAGTTTAAAGGACAGAAGATGGAGGTCAGTCTGTGTGTTGCTCTGGCTGTGGAGTCTGGTGGAGAAGACACAGAGAGCTGAGGTCCAACTAATGACAGGACACAAGAGAGCAGCTCCAGCCCTGTGGCTCTGACAGAAGGCAGGCGAGGACGGAGGACAACTGTCCAGCTTTGATCAGATATAAGAGGACGGGGAAAGATATGAGGAGACAGGACCAAGGATTGGACAGTGAGGGGACGCACATCATCCCTTTGGTTTATCAAGAAAACAAGCACCGACTTCACAGTGTCACACAGTTCTAATCATGCGAGGATGTGGCCTTCATTTAAACTGACTGCAGGGTGCTGGTCTCTATACAGTTATTTGAAAAGGACTGTTCGGTTATATTCAAGGGGACCCATTTTATGCCCAGACTTCAAATACCGACTCTGGCTCCCTTGGTTCCCTTGATAGAAGTAAAATCCAATCTAATTTCTATTATCGGGTGATTTAATGTCCATTTCTTCCATTATGAACGGTCATTAGCTCACCATCTGCTGGGCTACAGTGTTAATCAGCAAAGCAGACGTGTTGTGATCTAATAGGATCAGACAGGTGTGAGACACACAGGATCAAAACAGCTTCAACGAAAGGAATGTGAAGTGAAGTCAACAACTCTGTGATGGAGACACATAGTGGAATACTGATCTACTTCAACAACACTAGAATAAACAGATATGAATGCACCGTTTAGTTACATGAATTGTAATTGTTTATGAGACACCAATCACGGTTACTTTGGACTGCATATGTTGAGGAAGTTTTACAGCAGTACCCTACTTTGTTAGGTGTCAGTGAATTTCTTCTTTTTATATAAATTTGTATCTGAGTTCTGAAAGCTTCTCAGAGGAAGAGATCACTTTGTCTCTTGAGATGTTTTATCCCTCTTGCTACGTTTGAGTAGAGCTCAGCCAGTTAGCTTTGAAGTCTAATTTACTGCAAATCTCATTTAAGCTGTCAAGAGCAAAAACTTTCAACAGCCAACGACAGAATGCATATGTCATATATGTTGAATTAAATAAAAATGCTTTAAATACATTGTTTTTTGTCTTCCTTTTTAAAAATCAGGCATGAAAGGTATTATGTAACTATACCTAAGAAATGTTTAATACAATAAATAGCTAATTATTTCATGTCCAAGTTCACCACTTAGAGGATATGATCTATCTAATTCAGTGAGATTAAACACCTAACAATAACGTATTATTAGCCAACAAAAACATTACCTTAGTTGAGGCCAAAGATCACTGAGACTCATTGACAATAAAAGCGTCAATTAAACAAAAATACACTGTTCAAGATAAAGTGGCTTGTTTCAAAATATTAAGTTAATTAGATGAACTTCAACAACTGAATCACAGATTTAGTTAGTTACCCCAGTGTTGATATTCAGAATGAAGCTAACGATTTATTTCAGAACTATTGATGAGTCTGACAAAATAAAAAAATAAGATGAAATGTCTTGGGCCCAAGATGAGGCCTTGTTTCATATTCAACAGTCCAAAAAAGATAATTGCTTTACAATAATAAAACATAAAACGGACAAAAAACGATATTTAAAACCAATCATTAAAATAAGTTATTATTAATTGTATTTAATTGACTAATCAATTAAATTGCCAATTTTGTTTTATTTGGTTCATACGTTCTCCAGCTGTAATTCTTATACTTAGAACAGGAACATGAAGGCGACACAATGTTCATCCATTAAATCAACTAAGTCACAGCTAATGTGCCACGCCCTCAGTGGCTGTGAGTCAGTGTCAGTGTCAGCTCAGTGAATGTACGGTAGAGGTTAAGCTGATAGGGGGAAAACTGGCCTAATAAAATGTGATTCATATATGGCCCAACCGCACACACACACGCACACACACACACACGGTAGATAGATTGCTGTTGTTGATGGACCAACTGTCAGGGTTGACCGACCCACTGCGATAACTCCCAGGATCTCAAATGAACAGTGACCCTACAGTCGGCAATGATAATAGAACGAGTTACTGGTCAACCAGACCCACACAGCCAACAACATAATAAATCTTGCAGGTTCACACTTGTGCATGTTCCATCATGACGTAGGGAAAAAAGGCTGGCCGGTCAATATTTTATGACAGGTAACAGATAGTCCAAGAAATGCATATGCACATATAAAGACCAAAGCAGAGATTTGGAAGTGCTGACAGTGTTATTAATACTAGATGTGCATTTGGGAAGACTGATATGCAAACTCCTATTAGACGTAGAAAATAATAAGCTGTTTGAGGAAATTACGACTGACTTCCATCTTGATAAAACATATTCCATCTAATTTAAGTTTCTAACGATGAGGTGATTTGCCACATTTGACTGGTTTGCTATTTAATATGATTTACTGATGTGTATATTAACTGACAGGCTGCTGTCAATAATCAACCAAATGTGCTGCCTAGATGTGTATTAAGATTCACTGCTGATAGTGGCTGCTCATCATCATTTGTCAGAAAAATAACTTTCATTGAAATTAAAACAGAAACCCAGCATCAATAGTAATAAACTCAGAAAACACATCACACAAAACTTTGGAAACAAGAAGTTTGTGTTTTCATCCTTCAATCTTAATTTACCGCTGTCAGAAAAGTGAAATGCTCCCATTTTGTCAAAATATATTAAATGTCATTTGAAAGTCAGTTTTCATAATTATATCCGATTGTTCATATGCATATCAAGATCTGAGGAGGACAGAAGAGCATTAGAATATTAACTGTCATCCAATAGACAGTATTAAAAATAGACTTTTGAATATTAAGGTGCTATGGGATGTAATGGAATATGAACTGATGAAGTAATGAATTGAATGTGAGATAATATCAGTCCATGTTGCATAGATGTGATGTACCATGAGACTTTCTAATAATGAATAATGATATAAAGTCTGTGATGTGACTTAGTGTACAAAAGCCTTCATTTACGAAATGCAAAAGGCAGTTGTATCTTTGAGTATTTTAGATTTCCTTCCAGACTTTTTTCTCGCTCATGAAAGTTTCACTAAAGTCACAGACTGTGGTGCATTTTCATGCAAGGTGAAAGATGCAGGAAGCAGGCTAAGAGATAAGTGTCTTCTAAAGGCAGCGAGGTTGTGCTATAAATGATTAAATTTCAGTTGTTTAACCCATTTTCATCACCGTACTGACCAGCCAGGCATTACACATTAATGCTCACACAGTTGTGAAAGCAACAGTTCAGCTGTCACTGAATATCCATTAGAAAGTGTTGGAGGTTAGAGATCTATTTACTGTAAATGGAGCTTAGAATAGTCCACAGTATGGTGAGACGGTGTGAGCTGTACAACACACTAGTGTCAACAATCTGAGAAATCAGTGAGTTATCTGTGATTAAAACTTCTCTGGGCTAAACAAGCCAACAGGCTAAGAGCTGTGTACCACTTGAATCTGTGTCCTTCAGAAAGTTCCATTTGGAGGTTGTTGGCAGTGTGAGAGGACTTATTATGGACTGATGGGACTGCAAAGACACTTCACTGTCTTTTCTACCAGCAGCCAGCAGACAAACACTCATCAGAGGGCCTCTTCACCTCGCTCTGACAAAGAGATGCAGTCCAGGTCACCCTCAATGGGGCCAAAGAGCAGTTCTGAACAAATTACTTTGTGTGATTGAAGTGGACCCAAGGCTATTACAAAATCACTCACGTACTTAAGTGATGGTGAAATTACTAAGACCTTTTTGGTATTTTAAGATAGCTGAAATTATGTTTTCTAGTTTCTGAGGTACAGTCTACATTCTTGCTTTTCTGACCTTTGATACCCCAAGCTTTTACAAGGCCACATACGAGTGTCCATTTCTGCATTTATTAAAGGCATGGGTTCCTTCCTTCCAGGCGTTTGGTTTGTTTATGTATTTACATGAAAGAAAAAAAGACTTCCAGCAAAGTTTCTCCTGTTCATCTCTGCACTTTCAGCAGCATCTACCTTGTTTAAAAAAAAAAAGGACACACACACAGACACACACACACACACACAATGTTTAGGCCCTTACGAATGGCCCGCTTAACTAGTAAGATATATTTAGTTCAAATATGATATGAAACATGAAAGCTAGGAACTAGGACATGTGGGATTTTAGTTTGTGTGTCAAAACCAATTCATTTATTTTATTTTTTTTAATACATCAGCCCTCACCAAACAAGTTGGGTTGACAATCTCTTGCACGGAACAAACAAACACCTCAGGTTTCTTGTCGTAAAGCATTATTCCCTTGACTGCTGAATTCGCTTTGTTTTGACTACATGGTAAAGTTGAACATTTAATGCAATCATTGTAAATAAAGGGCATATTTTGGAGCCATATACCCAGAATAGGATGTAATGTTGTAAAATAATATGACAATATGGTGATACTATATGAATTGTTTTTATAGACTCATGACTTTACCGTTCTAGAGGAGACTTGTTGATATCATCATGTCTGTCGTTTTGTATCTTCCCATTAAGATTCGAGAGTTTGTCATGGCCCATTAGCCCATCTGTTTTAATTATTTCCACTGAATATGGAGAACGAGTAGCAAACCTACTGCGATATGATGATGAAGATAGTAGCGGCTGTTTATTCATTCCCGCTTCCCTTTCTCCCCCTTTCTTTCCGTCCTGGTGGACGTCATTTGGCAGCAGTTACGTATAGAAAAAAGAGAAAATAATGAAAGAAACACAAGACCAAGATGATGCATCCGACTTGGAGTTAGCGTACACGCTATAATGTATCTGTGGCCCAGTCAACCAACTCACCTGGAATAGATTATGTAAATGCAGAATGTGTACAGAATTAATGTTTGGCATCTAGGCTCTGACCCTTAAGGTGAAGATAGAAAGTGAACAATAGGCTCTACAATTGAATGCTAGGGTGGAGGTGAGGTTTTTGAAGTGCTGAAAGTAAAGACGTAGCAACAAAGCTTTCAGGTGAATGGTGGGGCAGCAGGCATGCAGCCAGAGAATGAGCAGAACAATGAAGGCTTAAATACACCAGCAGTAATAAAAGGGTGTGTTATATATATATATATATCTATCTCTATATATATATATATATATATCTCTATAGATATATAGATATATATATATATATCTATATATCTCTATAGATATATATATCTATATATATCTCTATAGATATTTAGATATATATCTCTATATATCTCTATATCTCTATATATATAGATATATATCTCTATATATATACCTATATCTATATATATATATATATACATATATATCTCTATATCTATATATATATATATATACATATATATCTCTATATCTATATATATATATATATACATATATATCTCTATATCTATATATATATATATCTATATACATATATATCTCTATATCTATATATATATATATATATATATATATATATATATATATATATATAT
>CALSBV010010348.1:5000029-5025059 GCA_943590825.1 Bovichtus diacanthus | reverse complement strand
TATACCTATATCTATATATAGATATATACCTATATCTATACCTATATATATATATATAGATATATACCTATATCTATATCTATATATACTGTATATAGATATATACCTATATCTATATCTATATATAGATATATACCTATATCTATATCTATATATCTATATATCTATATAGATATAGATCTATATAGATATAGATCTATATATAAAAATATTTATCACATTGTAGTCTAAAGCCACGTCGGTGTGTTTATAAGTCAGTTTGACCATCCTTCTATAGACACCTAAAAGAAGTGACAGAAGCAAGAGTTTTCAAAAGCTTAATAATCCTTCTGGGAAGGAAAACAAAATCTAATCTCGTCATGGCTTCTGATCTTTATCTAAGACCATTGTAAAGTAATAAAGAAAAGATAAGGATGCAATTTAGCTCTGCTAAAGTTTATATAATGACACTGGCACAGTGAGGAAATTGGTGAATCTCAATAACCCACGATAAATGAGCAATTTTATATAATGTTTTAGGCCAGTGCATAGGAAAAAAGGCAGACAAAGCATTAATTTCACAGTCCATACTCCATAATTTCTTTTATCACTTACAGACAATGGTTCATTGGACACACACAAAGCTGTTAGACTCCTATAGATACTTTGATCGCTCATCAAAATACACAGTGGCTGCTGTGTATTCAGTTAATCACAGCAGGGAATGGTGAGAGATGTACGTTTATTTTAATTCAAAAAGACAGAGGAGAGAAAAAAAGGTAAAAAATTAAATTAAAAAAAAATGTATTGGAGAGCTGATTTATTGGAGAGCTGATCAACAATGGCACAAATTATTTTAAAAAGCCAATAATCTTTCCGTGTATAACTAGAGCACGGAGATAACATGTGTTTTTAGAAATACAGTCATACAGTGTGTCACTCAGAAAGAAAGCTTTATGGCTTGTACTTTAAGCAGGGGCATCCATTCTGCTGTAAGAGCTGTTCAATGGCAAGAATGATTGAGAACCTGCAAGAGTTGATGACATTCACCCAGAACCTGCACTTTCAACAGTCCCCACCCACCCAGCCAGGCTCGCAGTGGAGTGCCAATGTTCGGTCAGTGCAGCACATAAAAGCATGGCATCCAATTTGCATTTAGAGAGCATTGTGGCTGATTTCCTTTGGATGATGGAAGGAGAGAAAAAGCCAAAAAGTCATTTTACCTCCTGAACTCTGTCACTGAGTGTCCCCTACAGAACAAATGTCAACCCAGAGGGTTTCACTGGGATGACAGATGGTCGGCCCTGGACAGCTAAACTCATGTCAAGCCTGTCAACAGCCACGACATGAAGAAATCAGTTTTCACCTCACACACACTCCAATATAATTACACATCATTAACGAGGTAGAGGGATTTAGACGTGTTGAAATGAAAAGAGGTTGCCAGCCAAAGCGGGAGGGAGTCAAGATAAAGGTTGAGTGTCATGACAGATAAGTCCCGCTGCAGTAAGTTGTACTTGGTAAAGCAGGAGGACTTTTGCAGAGAAATATGTATGCTTCTTTTGAATTTGGCACGATTCCAACTTTTAACTGACAATTACGCAAAGTACATTGGCCTCCCAAAGTAACCAAAGTCTGGACTTTAATTTAGATTCAGCTGAAGCATGAAATTGCAAGACAAGGTTAAAATAATTATTTAAAAAAAACATTTTGATTGACTTAAAATTGGTAAAGACTCTATGGTAAGCTGACAATGCCTTGTGATGTTAAACTTTTCGATTGGGTTGCTGTGAAAATTGGTACAGACATTTGTCGATAATGTACAAATAATGGAATAACTTTAGTGATCCTCTACATTTTCAGCTAGCCCCACCATCTGGTCAAAAATGATTATTATTCACTAGTTTGGTTTACAACCAAAAACCTGCAATGCAAAAAATGGCATTCCCATCAGCCGCAGGTAGGTACTAAACTTTGTGTTTAGTGTTCATTTGAATTTGTGAATTTTGGAGATGGCGATCATGGTAAATAAAACATTAAACCTGCAGCATGTTAGCTTTGTGATTGTTAGTAGGTCATTGTCATTTAGCTCAAATCATCGATGCTCCTAAGTACAGCCTCGCAGAGCAACTAGTGTGGTTGTCGACCCTTAGTGTTGTTGATTACAGTGATTTAGGACACTGTAGCATTACTGCATCTGTAAATAACTTTTTAGTTGTACACACAGTCGCCTATAGATTTGGTCGACCTAGATAAAACGAAAGCAGTCTAATAAAACAACCAGGCAATAAAATCATGACTTTTCTTCTGAAAATGTCATGTTTGTCATGGTCATATTGCACTATAATTTATGGTGCTGTTGTATTGTATTGTGTTATACTGAGCAGTAGACCATTTGTCTTGGCCCTTAGAATTTTAAGATGAACAATAATACATATTAACATTTGACACAACTATCTAATAATCACCTAACTTCAGTAAACTTCTACTACAGCCGGTTGCTAGAAAGTTGTGATTGGACCTGATTTAAAAAAAAAAAAATCTATTTGGATTTGGACAACTTGATATTAAATTTGGAGATTTAAGATTTAATTTATTTTCCATAGTGCACCAAGCGTAGAGAAGCTGATGACAAAAATGATAAAAATCAAGTCACCTTAAATGAGCTTCATCGACTCTGGTATAATACCCACAAGAGTATGAACCTGCAGTGAACCCAAATAACCACAGGCATCCTTACTAATGATGAGACGCATGTGATGCAACTACCCTCCGACAGAAGCCTTCCCTTGCACTCTTCACATCAGTTGCTGTACCTCTGCACCAGGAGCCTGCCAAATCAGTCTGTTATTGTTTCTTTGTGAGAAGTGCTGAGTTGGTTAAATTCTACATCAATAATCCTGAGGGGAAATTCATTGTATGCATTTGACCCAACCAAACTATTTAGCAGCATTTTGGAACCATGCAGTGCTCTATTTCTAATGCATTAGTCACGGATGATGGCAGTTGCATTTCTAATACCTAACAATATAGCTTGATTAATTAGGGTACTCTCTTTGTGTTATGTTGCTGCATAGTGGGCTGCTGCATACTGCTTTTGTAATTTACTGTTAGTTAGACAAGTGTGAATAATGACATGTGAGCGAAAAATGTTTCCAACAAATACCTTGCTATATAATTTAACTTGTCTTGATGTGGCAGATCAGAGGGAGCAGGTAACAAGCCTGACAGAGCTGCATTTTACCATGATGTAGCACCAAAGCTCTGTTTGCTTCTGGATCTGATACGTAATCCACCAGGAGTGGTTGAGTGACAGTTTCAAATTGAAACAGTGCAATGATTTCTACATTGGATCATGTCCATGTATACATTTGGGAATAGTTTACATGGTGTCTTTGAAATATTGTTCCTATAGTATTCTTGACAGGTCTATGTTGTTTGGACTGTGTGCTGCCTGGCTTCCTAGTGTGTTGCAAATGTATATTTTAACAAATTAGCCCCAATAGACATATGTGGTTAGATAAAAATAACCTAAGAATAATGAGCGAACATGTTCTCCTTTGCAAGAAATCTACATATGTGCAATTTGTCAGAGGACATTTAAATTCTGTGGGGTTTTCGCTGCTCACATTTTGCTTGCTTTAACTGGCATTTGTGCAGCTGCGTTTGGTAATTCAGCAATGTGTTGACTTGGAAGTAGGCCTACTATGCATGGTGTCCATGGAAACGGATCAGAAAACAATGAAAGCGGGAGAACAAATAAGGCTCCATCAGGAGAACAAATATGTGACTTTTTAGATAATCAATGGTTATCTCAAAAGCATCCAAAACAGTATCAAGCGGTGTATCACTGACAGGTAGTCCTAAGTTAAGAAAAATGTGTCTGCCACATTTAGTTTGAATATATTTGTACATTGATGTATAATAATGTAATGTTCATCATTTCTAACTCTTGTTCTGTGTGACCTGCAGGTATTTGTGGAATAATGCCTTGTTTGTATTATCCATGTATAAATTACTACTAGGAAAATATCAGCCATAATGTTTTTTTTCTTTTTTTTTATTGTTGCAATACTGTCTATTAAAAACTGTAAAAACTGTGCAGAGCTTGCAGAACACTGGCAGCTGGCAGTATGTGACCTTCAAGTCAACTGAATGACCATAGAATTGAGAAACAAACACACCCTTCTAAAATCTTTTTAGGAATGTTATAACGCACCAATGATCGTCTGAGTGCAATGTTCAAGGATTCATTAGATGCTTTCATCTAAAACCTGTAGAAGGGAACTGTAGGCCACTGAAGGTTGATGATGCAGTTCTGAAAATTAAGATCTATTCAAGTAAAGATTAAGATCCTTGACACTCCATTATGCAATGTTCTTTTGTATTAACATGGATTCAAATTTCAGAGGGTTGCTAATAGGGACTTTTCCATAAGCAGTCCGTGTTTGGAGCTCCATGCAGCTTTGTTGATGCTTATTGTAGCTGTAACTTATGGGGGGGAAGAATTGTTTTCTTAAAATAACGGCACTTTGTGAATGAATGTTGTTCAAGAATGGTCTTCTCATGGTGGTTAATAATTATGAGACAATATATTACATAAGCACAAAAGACAAAACAAACTAAAGAAAAAGTGAAGTGCACGGCCATGCATAATATGCATCCTCTCCTCAAGGACTCACTGAGTGGCACAACAACTCAAGTGAACAACAGAGCAACATTTTAACTTTTATTTACTGCAGTTTTAAGAAACTGCAATGAAATGTGTAATTTCTGAAATCATACCTCCTTGAAACCAAAAAAAGAGAGACAGAGAGAGAGAGAGAGAGAGAGACAGACAGAGACAGAGAGAGAGAGAGAGAGAGAGAGAGAGAGAGAGAGAGAGAGAAGGAGACAGAGACCGAAAGAGAGGAAGGACACAAATAATTGATATTCAAGTCTGCCGTCTTTTGTGAACCAATGTAGAAAATGTTGGCAGACTGAAAAAAAGATGTTGGTCTTCCAAGGTGAAAGCCAAATGGAAGATGACAACTAAAGCAGTAGAGGAATGGGTAACAAGGCTTTTATGTGGCCCGACAGCAGAGAAAGACAGTGACCTGACGCACGGTTCCTTTCTTCATTTCTCTCCGCCTTGATTTAATGCATCGACCACAGCTCCTCCCTCCCACACACAGACACTGATTGATAGGTGATTGATTAATAGGGCATGCTGCGGTTCAAACAACAGAGGGAAATATGTTATATCTTTGGTGATTGATTAACATTTCTACTATGGTTTACAGAGCCAGAATAAAGTCACTATTTAAAGTGGCATGAGTAAACGCCCTGTGGCACTTTCACCTCCAACCTACCTGCCAGTGAAAACCATAAAATGGCTTAGTGAGAGTGAACATAATATTGGTATGTAGGTCTTGTCAGGCAGTGTTACATATGTAATGAAGTTTAGAGGGTTTGAGGAAGGTGTTGTGGTGTGAATGATCTGTAAGGTGCATGAGAAAAATTTGAAAAAGGAACGTTCTCATTAATTTAATAGGACTCATTTGCAGTTTGCAGTGGGCTATGTATAGCCCAGTCAGTCTGTCATTGTCAGCTCTGCATATAAAAGGTAGCATGTACCAAAATAAAGTTGGCAGGGGAAGAAGGATGGACTTATGAAATGAGGTGGATTTATGGCTACTCCATGCAAACATATGTAGACAATTTTAGCCGTTCTAATGCTTTGCAAGAGAAGGTACAAGACCATTTCTCTAACATAATTAATCAGCCTTGACAAAGAAGTTAAAGCTGCTATTATCAATATTTTGTATATTAACAATGGACTTGCTGAAAGTGACAAACCCACAGACAATTAGCCCCCAACCATACAGTTCCCATCAGCTCTACTGAGCAGTTAAGCGTCTTTCAGCTCGTAGTTTTTGTGTTTTATAGCGGGCAACTTCAATGATTTGGTTCAGTCTAGTTGCTCTTATCGACATTATTCAGTTTCATCAGGCAGCTGTTTCCAGGGTAAAAGCTCTAAAAGCCTACTGTAAGCTTAATGCTCAATACCAAACAGCCCCCAGAAACAATTATGGACCAGCTGGTAAATAAAGTAGAGCATTTAGCAGATGAAAAGCCATATATTTACCTCAAGAGTGTGTGAAGAGCAACAAGGACAGTGAATATAAAACCAACATTTTCCAGCTCAAAATGAATGCTAATGTTGCTCCGTATCTCCTGGATGTGTCTATAGGCACATTTTGGCAAACACGTTTCCCATGACTATGACAGGTGGACAATATGTGTTTACAGCTTAGCTTATTTTGTCTGTCCCCAAATGGCCAAATAAATCAGTTATTGTAGGTCGGACTAATTAAGACATACAGTATGATCCTATTCATCTAGATTAGAGTCGCTATGTTGGTAGCTAGTTACTTAGCTAAAATTAAGCTACATTGACAAATGGCCAGCCGCCAGACTCATGCACTCAACAGCATGGGACTGCTTTGTCGTATTTTGCGATCATCGTCACTGGACACTGCTTACCAACATGAACCCTTCCAATGGACATAGCTCTACAGAGGTCCGATGGCACTACTCCCTCCTCTTCTCTCTCACCAAACCTGCCTTTTTCTCGTTTTGGGAATAGTGGTTCTCAGAAGTGGCCATAAGATTCCTCCACATCACGGGTTCTCAAACTTTTTCAGACCAAGGACCACTTAACCAATAAGAAAACACTCAGGGACGACCTAACTCCCAAATATCAAAAACAATAGGCCTGCTTACCACTGCAACAGTATATTACAAATTACAGGCTAATATTGAGCTTTATGTGACCTTCTCTATATCGCTCGTTCACACATTAAAACACTACAAATACGGATTCCACAAGCATTTCATACATATGCGATCTAAACAGTAAATGCTGATAGATTTTACACATCATATGAAACGTAGACTACATTTATTACTGAGTTTGTATGAGCGACCAGAGCTGCAACTTACTTATAAAAAATATTTTTCATGAAATGTAAGTATTTTTTTAAATAAAGCTTTTTTCATGAAAATTAAGGTTTTTTTGACATCCAAGCTTTTTTCAGGAAATTAAGGTTTTTTTTTTCACATCCAAGCTTTTTTCACATACAAATTTTTTCACATACAAACCTTTTTTTATGAAAAATATTTCCTGAAAATATTTCAGGAAATATTTTTTCACATCCAAGCTTTTTTCATGAAAATATTTCAGGAAATATTTTTTTCACATCCAAGCTTTTTTCATGAAAATATTTGATGAAATATTTTTTCACATCCAAGCTTTTTTCATGAAAATTAAGTTTTTTTTTCACATCCAAGCTTTTTACATAAGGGGTTCTCAAACGCACACAAAATCACTTTCTGCGGCTGAACCACTTGTAGCTGCTGAACCAGCTGCATCAGGACGATGCACCTTGACTGTTGCGTCAGATTTTTAATTTGATTTTCTTTCACCTGACTCGGTCTTGAGCCATCGATCCATCTTGTCAGTTGACGCTCAGATTGACCACGCAGATCATTTATGATGTAAGATCGTAAAACTAACCCACATAGCTACGTAGCTACGCTACATCTATGCTACACTCTATACTAGCCATTTTTAAACAGTTTGAGAAACACTTTTAAACTTATATATTAATTTAAAATGTGACATTTTACCAATATACTCACGGACCACTCTTTGAGAAAGACTGGTCTACACCATCAGATTTACATTCCAGTCTGTGAATTATCTACATTTTATGCTAAATCTAATTTCCATTATAAACACTGTGGGATGGCGAGGATAGAGTGGATTGAGTAGCTTTAATTGCTTTCTAGTGGACTGAAAGGACTATTTGCTTCCTCTGCTCTATCTAATGGAGTCTACAGTTATTGACTAAAACTGTAATGCTCAGTAAAATGCATGTTAACAGGTTAGAGCAGCCACACAGCCCCCTGAGCCCCACCTACAGGCTCATCTAGAGATTGAGAGGCTCACCTTTTATTCTTGTATGATGCGCATGGTTCACAGCAAAAAGACAGAAAAATGATCTTTCGGCAAGGCATACCAGGAGTTTCAATGTCTATATATGTACAATGTCACACACATGAAAAAAAAAAATATATATATAACACTTCCTGTTTCCGTTTCAAATGAAAAGCCCTCTAGCGTTTTTGTGTAAAGAATCCATTCATCTGTTCACTCTTTTAATGCTTTTATTGTCAAATATGTGCAGTAGCGTGTTTTGTGGAAATGCAGTGACTTGCACATCTCGATATTAGTGGAGAACCATTTATTAACTGTTGAAACACGGTATAGCAGGAACCCTGTGTGTGCTACAATCATATTATGTTAATTCATTAAGTTGGCAATTGTCAAAGGCAAACTCAACGTAGAAAGATAGAGCTGGCAGTTGCAGCCCCGCAGCAGCAAAGCTGTCTGTGTGGACATTACACACATGTGAGCCGCAGCAGTTCAGCGAGGTAGCCGTTACGCACAGGTGTGTGGCCCAGGCGCTAGAATGAGCCCACCATATCTAAATAGGGAGCGGGTCGTCTAACACAGAGTAATAAGCCTACACTCTGGACCTTAAAGAGCACTTTGCTTTGATGTATAAGAATATTAAGAACATCTTATGTTTGTTTTATCTTTGTTAGGACCAAACCACCCACACATTTCATTCCCTCTTTCTTTACTAACACTTGTTTTCCAGGTTGTTTTTCTTGCTTTTGTTTTGCTTCTTTTCTCATTTTCTTTAATCACTCTTTATCTTCCTTTCTCCACTCATCGTCTCCGTCTACCTCCCCTATGGCTTTCTTTTATCTGGTCTAAAGCACATTTCCACCACAATACTTATTCAAGACCATTTTCACTTCAGATGCCAAGCCTTTGTCGAATAAAAGCACTTGTTCAAAATCAATTTCCACTTCTTTATCCCTATCCTCCTTCATTCAGGTATTTCTTTCCTCTCAACCCATTGTTTTCTGCTCTGAGTGATAAGGAAAATAGATTCAGCTCCTTTCAGAAGATTAGAGCAAGGACATAGTTTGATGTGGATCTAAATAACTCATTATGCACAGTGCATTGTGTTGTATGGGAATGTATTATTATTATTTCCCAACAAAAAGATGAAGGGTAACTGAATCCTATTGGGGTGGCAGCATGCTAAACTGAATCCTTACTGATTATGTGACTCTTGGGGTTTGGTTCTTTTTACATGCTGATTTTCCAACTTTTCAAAAACTACTTTTGATTACGTTTACAGCGGGGAAACAGCTTGTGTCTTTTCCATATTTAACGAAAATTGATAATGAATGATGGAATGTTACTAGTATTTATATTGTGAGATACAAAAAACAACAATGTAATGAGTCATGAGGACCATGAAATATAACTTTTTCTACAACTTCAATTGCTATCAGTGTTTACAGTTCAACTTACATTCAAACTGCCTTAATTTCTTACTAATGAAAATTGCTTTCAGTGCTTACGTACTAACTGACACTTCAAGTGCACTCATGATTCAAACCAGCACTGACATTTCTGACTTACTCTTTAAAGTTCAGCTGATCTACTGTGTACTCATCAACTACTTTCAAGGCTTAAACACCCACTAACATCCCAGCTGCTTTCATCTCTTTAATTGACAGTTCAGATGTTTGTTACAGCTGTAATTCCTCAACTGCTTTCATCAATTACACTTTAACTGATTTTAACCCCTTTTTTCATCATTTATTGTTTTGGCTCTTCCACGTTCAGACACTTCGGTCCCTTTCAGTGCTTCAACCTCAACTCACACTGCAACTCTGATACATTTCCAATGCAAACAATTGACATTGTAACTTCTTTTCAATGTTTGCTGTTGTTTTGCACACTTACATTTTCTTCAGAGAGTTTACCCTTCCCAAGGGTAAATTCTAAAAAGTGACATTGACCGAAAGTACCTTCGGTTGATAGTAGTCACATGTGTGGACTTAGTTCACATTAATTAGTTCAATATTGTGCCTAATATGTAGTAAGGTGAAACGGAACTTTAATTAATTATTGATCATTATGCTGTATTGACTATTCACTGTTCATTTTTCCCACAGTTTTGTCATGCTGAGCAAGAATACAACATAAAACAAGGTGACGCTGGACCACAAAATCATGCAAGGTTTTGTTCCAATGTTATTATTCAATAATCTGTATTTTTTTTATGATCCATGACTGTTCTATTTTTGTCAGAGGTAAGGCACTTTCAAGGAAGCACCTCTCTGAAACCCTGGAACTATTATCCGAGCTAAAATATTGTATGTCTTGTTCCTGGAACATGTGGTGCCTTTCCCTGTGGGAGACATAAAGGCAGCACTGTCACCCGCACAACTAGAGAATCAACTCAACAGAAGACACAAAGAAGACAGCGGTGTCACACAGCCAGACCACACACCTCTCTTTCCTTTTCACATTATCCCTCTTGAGAGTTGCCATTCTCACCTCACTCCCTCGGTCTTTTGTTTTCATTTTCATGTTGTCTTCTATCTCGGAGAGCAATACTCTACCAGCACCTAACCTCATTTTCTCTCTCTGTTCCTGTGAGACTGACACTTCTAAACCCCATTTACCAACATATTTCCCCCCCCTTTACAGTCAGGTGTTTCATACACTACAGCCTCTTTTGTTGTAGTGACATCCTTCCCGAGAGCAGCGTGACATCAGTGTAATTACACAGATAAAATGTCATAGAGATATTGTAGTAATGACCACATCTGAGATCGTCTTCTCTGACAGTACAAACTATGATGAATATTGCCATTTATTGGCACCTCCTTTGCAGGGTCCACGTCTCACATCTCGCAAATGCTCAACCTCTAAACGACTCACATTTCATGTCTGGAAGATTCTTCCGCTGCTGCTGTTTGCAATTCCTGTCCTTCCTGCTATTTCTACTCGTCTCTTCTCAAAATGATATTGTGTCATTCCAATTCATATTATTCAAATACCTTCATAAATATTTATGGAGAGTTCTGAGATAGGAAGGAAGGAGTGAAGTGGGAGGGAGGCCAGTCGAGGCGTTCTACTCCCACATCCCCGGTCATGGAAATTATTGAATGCAACATCTGAATAGCAATCATTTGGGCAATACAGACGGGGAGAGAAAGAAGCAGAGAGAGTTTTAATTGGCAGTCGCCCACATTTACCAGCCAAATTCCTAATTGTCCTCCAAAATTGGTTGCAGTCAGTTAAAACTCTCAACAATCAGCGTGTGTGCATATTAATGCCGAAAGCTGCCAGGAAAACAGGTAGTGTAGCACATGAAGCTAGAACTTTACATTCAATGCTAGAGAGCCATACTGCCACTATTTAGCAAGGGGCTTTGATCAAAATGTATATCAGATTCAGATATCAGACATGACGTCATGACGTACAAGATATAACATGTCTGAATAATAGAAACATGATCCTGCTGAAAGAATAGTTGGTCTGTTTCCCCAGTCAATCATGTTCTCCTCATGTTATACCGCCTTCCTGTTATCATGTATGAATCTAACTTTTAGTTTTCAGCAAATGTAAGAAAGAAGTATTTTCTTGTGCATCACTAGACTGATTACATCAGGGGCTAACCAGGACCCTATGAATTGACTGTATTCAAGAATATTTGTACCCACTAGTGGTACTGAGTCATGAAGACAAGTTTTATTGTGCATTGGGTTCTCTGTGATTTAGGTGAAATTACTTTTCTTTTGAATTTAACTCACTATTGATTGCCATGTCTTTCATCCAGACTGATCTAACCAACCATGTTGCCTAAAAAATATATTCATATAATACTGAATGGTTTTACCCTGATGACATTCACAGGGTTATTTTTCAGACTTTAGAAAGCTTCCTCCACAGCCGCAGGCTCTGAACTTGCTGGGCAGCAGAGCTCCGGCAGTTTGGTATTTTCCTGATGTTGAAATTTCCTTTGCCTGTATGTGTGGTATGTTGGTGCCCAGTGCAGAGTGCATAGTGCACAGGTCGGAGGTCCATTCAAATGAGGCAAAACAAAGAGAGCTTTTGCTATTCTCTGTAAGAAAATATGTCTCAGACTGACATCTCTTACTCAGCTGCCACTTAGGTGATTTTGTTAACAACAGCAAACTAATTACTTGAAAAAAATGTGCAGCCTGATAGAATATTGCTTGAATTTAAATTAACTTTTTCTATTAAACAGCCTCGAAGTAGATGGATTTCATTTGGCATCAAAAATGGATGTTTAAAGCCGGAACTTTGCGGTAAAGCGATCCACAGGTACGTAACATTGTACAAAAAACTCCTCCTTCAGTTTATTAAAGAAGTTCTGCACAGTGTCATTGAGCACAGCCATCCCATCCCATTTACCCCAATCAAATCACATGCAAACGACAGCAGGCTGCTACAAAAAACCTCTACACACATCAGGTAGGTGTTATAGAGCTCAGTATTATTACAATTAATTCAGAACACGTCTGATTGCCAGAGCTCGTACATCATGTGCATCATGCCTCCCCTCCCTGAAAAGCATCAAGAGTGACGTGACCATATAACCTAAAAAGGCTTCAGAATTCAGAGTGAGCAGCCTCAGAGCTTAAAATAACCAATAAATTGCAGTTAATTGGTCATTATTTCATTAGTGATTAACGCAACCCCAGTTGACTAAATAATGATAATAATCATGTTAGGGACAACCAGTTCTATTGCTTCAAATCCCAATTAATCTCCCCACGCAAATACGCACAGCTGCAACCATGAGAGGACTGTGTGTGTGTGTGTGTGTGTGTGTGTGTGTGTGTGTGTGTGTGTGTGTGTGTGTGTGTGTGTGTGTGTGATCTAAGTGGATCAGTTTGCCCAACCAAAACACACAAATAGAGTATGCGCTGCGTTCTGACTATTTCCTCATTTCCTTGATGGTTGTTTCCAAATAGAAGTGCAGCATGAAATTAGTCTGAGTGGAATGAGTAAATAAGACCATTTGCCAGAATTAACATCCTAATTACTGAGAGGCCTACACTTGTGCAAAAAACAAAAACAAACATGGACTGATGTAATGATTCGGAGATGAATGCATTTCTGTAGAACTATGCCTGTGTTGCTGGTGTTTCTCAGTGGGGAAGAAGAGACTAATAGAGAATGAAACAAAGTCACCAGAGGGAGAAATCTGTGGGAGCTGGTGCTGTTTTGTTTCATTTTAACCTCATTAAACATTCATAAACCTGCTGTGAAAATGACAGTGAAGACCTTCTCCAGAGGCCAAACGTCTAAGGAAAAAGGTATCATGTTTCCTGATTGACGATTGGTTTCCCTAAGCATTGAATGCTTTGTATTCCCCTTAAAAAATGTTTTTGTGTCTGTTCAAATGCCCAATCCCGATACAGCTAACAAGACAACAACTGTATCATAGCTCCTGTCGCGGTCACATGATTGACTGCTATGCCCACATACTGTGGCTTTTGAATCATCCATCTGACTTATGTGGCATTGCCTCTAAGAAGATCAATATTCCTCTAATAGCTCATTGCTTTGTGTGTGTTCTACTTCTAGGCACAATGCCAGCTCTATATCAGAACAGTGTAGTAAACTGGATGGCAGTTATGGCAGCAAGACCTACTCAAAAAGTTCTAACACCTTAATGACTGAGTGGGTCGTTCATTAGTACAGCTAAAGTCACACAACGGACGTAGACGTGGTCTAAAAATCCAGCAAAACCGATGATGGAAATTGAT
The DNA here is from genome assembly GCA_943590825.1 of Bovichtus diacanthus. NCBI lineage: Eukaryota > Metazoa > Chordata > Actinopteri > Perciformes > Bovichtidae > Bovichtus > Bovichtus diacanthus. The sequence continues at coordinate 5,011,361 of CALSBV010010348.1, read as the reverse complement.
TGGAAACCGAAAAGGTGTTAAAGTCTGATGCTTCGCGGACCCATCCTTCCACCCCGACCTGCTGCATTTGCGATCTTCGGCGTTCTACCGTGAACTTACTTTCGTTTTTGGGGCATTTGCTGAAATGACTGATGCTGTCGTTCTTCTCAGAAGGACACTGCAGTGTAGGAATGTCACAATACTTCCTGCGTTGACACTGAAAGACTACATAGGATATTTTAAGCTTTTAGAACAAATGAGTAGTGATTTCGTTTTTTTTCCGAAAAGGACAGGCTTGTGTGTTTAATGTTCAAATGTGTGTTGTTTTTTTATATGACGGTGAAGTGCAAGGAAAAGGCTGCTTGTGAATGGACAACACTTTTTACTGACCACAACATTGGACCTGTGAAGGCCTCTATAATTAAGGCTGTACCATGGCCTCACACTTGATCATAATTACTGTATTTTTACATTTTTGAATTTCCACAATTTTGGATTTAGTGGTTGTCACCTTTTGGACTGGGTATGATTTGTGTTTTTAGCCAGTGCAGAAGGTCATATTGTGACTTGTTAGACTTATTTCAAACTTCCTTTGGTTTTCGGGCATCCTTTATAATGAGCAATTAGCCTTATGGAAAGAATGGAGGGCTGTGGGTCTGCTGATACCTAAAAGCAGCATGGAGTGGACTTCAGCTGTTCTTTTAATATTTATCTTTTGCTAGTCTGGCTAATGCAATCTGCATGGTATATTGAGCTGTAGCCACTTATCTGGGAAAATTGTATTTATTAAGCACTCAGCCACTATGCAAGAGTTTCCACACTTGAATGTCCTTTGCCTACCAATTAATTAGAACTGTAAACAGGAATAGATGAACAACACATGAATGCAGTGGATTCATGATGCAGTACCCAATTATGTAATGTGTGATATTCAAAAATATATTCAAAAGGCTATCCAACATGCGGCGGTACACCATCTTTTCTACCTGCATGGTATGCAAACAAGATCTAATAAGGCCAACCTGAACACGATTAAAAGGCAGAGCTTTTCAGACTGCCGTGTTGGTATGCTTGTACATTTCTGACACTCACCATCCCATAATCCTCCAGAATATTTCCACACCTGTGCTTGTTCAAATGAGTAGGTGGCAGAACTTCAAATGCAAATTGTGCCATCTGTGAATATTCACCATGACAGTAAATGGCGACATAATGGTCACTTAATGGGCTGGATTTTCACACCAACACCCTTTTTATCGCTGTGCAGCCGAGCATGGAGGAAATCTGTCAGGTAGCTTTATGAATTTGGTCTACCAGACTGAACCAGTGTTTCAGTCATGCGTCTGGTATCTACTGGCACATCTCTGCATTTGTGAAGTCTATTGTGACACACACACACACACACACACACACACACACACACAAAATCAAACCAGCATCGCGAGAGGCGAGTCTGGCAAGTTGCAAAATACTTTTTTTTTTTTTCTTTCTTTTTTGTTACTATTAATATTTTTGCACATTTTCTTTAATCAAAAATAGTTAACTTAGAAAAAAGTCAATAATAAAAGTATGTTGTTCCATATATATTTCTACTAGAATGGTTTTCTGTCAGTCAATGACTCCATTGCTTATTCATGTCAGCTACATCCTCAACACAAATGTCAAACGATAGACGAGAAGGAGAAGGGCAGAGAAGACAGGAATGATAACAGATGAGAAAAGTGTCCTTGCTCACTTCACTTTAACATGAAGTTACTTGTCCAATCAAGTAGTAAATCTTTCTTCTGACCTACAAGTCTGCAGTCTCTATCGTAAAGGCTCAACCCCAACACACACCACCCGATAGGAAAAGACACACACACACACAGACACAGACACAGACACAACTTTCATAACACCCGTGAGAGATTAAACCATCATTTGCTGTTGATTATCCGATACTGCGAGCCAATATCACAAGATTTAACTGTCCAGCAATCTATGATTTCCATCGCAAATTGAGCTATGCTGGCAGGAAAAATGACTTAAACTGCTAATCAACCACCAAATGGCCTAATTAAATTGCATAAAGAACTTAAGCGCTCTGAAGTTCTGCTCCACTAGTCTGACAAGGTTCAGAGGTGGTTTGATCTCCTCTTTAAACCGCAGACAGTCTACTACTCAGCTCGGTGTTCTCTCAAAGACAAATAAAAGGCATTTTCACATAATTATACAATAAACAGCTATAATTTAATTAGCAAAGAGAATACTTAGTAAAAACAAATTATACAATTTCACATACAATAGAAATCCTGACAAGTTTTTCTCAAAACAATACCCATAAGATAAAACTACTTCTACTAAAAGTGGAAATGACTAGGAAAAAAAACAAGGACAGCTCTGCAGGACATCCATCCAGATACGTCTTTCGAAGCTTTTAACTACCCTAATTATAATGTCCATCTATAGGAGAGCACTCATTTAGTAAAGTGGGTTGCCTCAACATACTGTATTGATTATCTGTGCTGCTGCCTGCGGCCTCGACTTTTGTATAGACAGTCTAAAAAGGATTTGTTTGTCCTTTTAACCTGAGAGAGGCAATGGGAGAGGCAAAGGGATCCCTGAGGGTAGACGATTGACTTTCTTTTGGTTTATAAAACACTCAATAAGTTACTGAGGAAAGTGCTCCACATGTCCAACATCACATTGCATCACTGTTTAGAAGGATGGGCAGCTACACACAATTCCCACTGGACAATTTTTCATGTATACCCACAATGAGTCGGATCCTTTTTTTTTTTTTTGTCCTTCAATAGGGTTTTCATCTCGTCTCCATTTATTTGAGGCACAGACTCAACAAAGATGCTGGAAATGATGTTTACTGCTATGTATGACCGATAATGTTCTGTAAGAGCAGGTACAGAGTTCCTGATGAACCATCTTGAGATGATACATGCTCTGCGCTATGGCACATTTTCCTGCTGGGATTTTAAAAAAGTGTAGAATGTGGCCCTGAAGAGATGCACATTATCAGCAACAATGGTTAGGAACTACTATACGCTATTTGTATCAAGAGTCATTGGTTGCTGTGATCTTACATCCTCTCCATACAGGCCATGAAGACCGATCTCTCTTACAGCGACTCCGATATAAAAAGTGGAGGGCAAAAAGTCCTTTTTCTGTGCAAAAACGGATTGTATAAAGTTCAGCCGAAGCTCCTGTAATATGAGGCTGAGTACAAAATTCTCTCTTTTTGTTGACATATAGTGCCTTCTTGATGAGCCTCAGTGAAGGGACAGTAACACAGAGCATTTTGGAATACAAAGATTGGATGCCTTGATAATACCCACTTGATTTCTCTATCTCCGACAGGAAAAACCTCACTTTAGCTCTGGCGTACATTTTGGCATAGAATTTGAATTTTGGAATTTTTTTCTCCATCTTTTAAGTCCAAATGTGTTTCCACTGCATCCTCACAGCGGGGGATAGTTGTTGTGCAGGAGGTTTTTACTGTGGAGTGGCTATAGGAAATGTAATGTATTTGGCACAGAGTTCGATGTGCTTCATTAGCAGAGGTATTCTCCATATCATCTTGTCAAAACAACAAGATATGAGAGCTATTTGCACAGAGGATCAATTCTAAATTGCAGAGAGTGGTGGTACAAACAGAAGCACCCGGGGAGATGTTAGATGAAGAGCTGCATATGACGCGCTCCACAAGGGCTTGTGCAAACCAACTGACCTTCAAAATGTCATCAAGGTAAAGAACTTATTTTACATGCGAGTATAGTAAAACATGTGAACCTGGGTAAAGTGCAAACCTGTCTGAGTTGTCCCGAGCAACCCTTCTCCAGTGCTTTATTCTCTGATCCCTTCATTCAGCTAAATTGGGTTTATGAAATACTTTGGCTCTATCTGTCTAAGTAAGTAATATCCACTTTTATTCTTCATAAATATCACAAGGTCATTGGCATGACACTGAGAAAAATGCTCCTTCATCTCACCCATTATAGACAGATCTATTTTAGATTTCTTTCCCAAGGACTACATACCTCCAGCTGCCTGACAGGTTTTCTCTTGGAGCACTTTAACATAAGAAAGCCATACAATATCCAATCAAGTATAGTAGCTGGGCAAACTTTGCGTTTGATCTAGTAAGCTTTTTCTCCATTCACCTAGTGAAGATGGTTGTACCAGACAAATGATGAATGAAATCAGACATGTTCTCTTTGAAACAATAGCAAAAAGTCTCTTCATGAAAATGTACAATTCAAAGTCTTAGAATAAGATCCAATTTTAAGCGTCACTGTGGGATTTTGCAAACTAATGACCAACATTATGATTTCTGTAATTTGGATGAAAGAAAAACTTAAACATGGCAATCTGACAACTTTTAAATGTGCTGTCAAATTTTTGTTCAACATTAATTTTTTCTTGTTTGGAAAAAAAAACTGATAGCATGTCTCATTCCATTTTACCATCTCAAAGAGAATCTGAAGTGGAAGCAAAAAGTACAGTTAAAGCCATCTAACCACAGTGTTTTCCCTCAATACTATCATAATTCCCCTTTACACAGACACAAAAGTCAAAACATCAGAGAGATAGAGACGGTAAGAGTGTTATGATGTGTAATGAGAAATGTGTGGTTTAGTGGCTTAGTGCTATGTTTTCAAAATGATTTGCTTTGGGACAAACATTCCAACTGGATTCATCCATGCAAGACATTTTAAAAACACCCTCATCAGACCCACTGACAAGTCTAACCCTAAACATTAGTCATATCAGCTGTTGTCAGAACTCATTCAAGGTAGTGGCTCTGGTCATAAGTCATGCAAGGAACAGCCGAAATGTACCTCTCAAGTCCATCTTTTTTTTTTTTTTACTATTTTTCTCTTTAACTTCGGGGTACTGGACTGAGTAAAGTGCGATAAGCAGCAGATTTCCTAAGAAAACATGCCCTGTAAAATGTAATAAAATAATGAGACATTGCAGAGCTGCTATTAAAACGGGGTTGATAAAGCTTTCAAATGCAAAACAAGTTTTCAAAATCTATCATGTATACGGCCTGCCCGAGGATTGAAAACGCTCACTCCCTTCATCTTCATTCTAATGCTTTTCCTGTGGTGTCCCTATTTTTCAACTGGCTGCTGTTATCCAGCATAGCTGCCACCCATGGTGAGTTGAAAAAGCTAATCTATACAGAACTGTCATGTGAGGAAACAGACTCAATACTGAATGTGTCCTTCCAGGGAGACGAGTGAAGACGACATGTGTGTCAAAAATCCACCATTTTGCAAGGAGAGCTAAACCCAGCAATGAGCAAAGGGCTTTTGTCTCTGATTAGTCTCATGCTGCTCTGTGTCCCTAACTGTTCCCCATGGATGAGTGTGACTTTCTACTGTCCTATAAAAAGGCAACCAGCTTTTAGAATGAGCAGATGGTTCACAGTGAGACTGTTGTCCTTTCCCTTTCCATAAAGGTCTATGTGTCAACAAATATAAACAATTGCAATATACTTATCTTTGGCAAAAGTGTGCGGGCTGATATGCAAAAGACACCGTCTATGTAGCATGTAAATCTTGAAAGAGTTCTCATTGTATCTGATTAGCTGTATGTGCAGTATCCTGAATCATGGCAACAATGACTTGCATTTTTCTCACTGAAGAAGTCAATATGTTTTCCTTGAGAACAGAAACAAAAGATTCAAGTCTGGTTTCACATTTTGTCTGAAAACAATATCAACATAATTCAGAATTTCCAAAAACACAACACAAATACGAGACTATTTCGTGGCTTTTATCGTCACAGACTATTCTGAACATTGGTTTAGAAGGAAACCACAACACCATGGTACAAATCCGGCACACTCCTGATCACTTGTACTCAGCCTTTCCGGCAAGATTGTTGTAATGATTGCTTGAATCATGAAATGATCATAATATGAGCCCATGAATTCACCATTACATGAGGATTTAAATTGACTTTACTACAATTCAAAGAGAAATGTACCTTTTAATTAACTACATTTGTTTTCCAGCTGAAGTTACTAGTTTCTTTAAAGACTTAAAAATAAAAAAAACACATGATGCACAAGTATAGATTGAAACACAGAAAAGGTCATTAAAATCGTTGACCAATTCCTACATGTTAGTGCATCAGTAAAAAATAATCGAATAAAATAATATAAAATATAACAATATAACACAAGGTATTGCTGCACTAATGTCGAGTTCAGTAGTTTAGTATGACGACATTGGTTGTCAAACAAACTATACTGAATATTAATAATAATTTAGAATTATAAAACCGTGAGTTCTAGTCCTTGATTTTGAACCCGTTGTAAAATAATCTGTAAACATACAGATATGACCCAATTACAACAGTATTGCTGCACCAATTATTCACTTACTGTGAAAAGATTGCAACCTGCTATAAAACCAAAGAAGAAAAAAAAAAAGAGCAAGATACAAAAAAAGATACTGTCATTCAATGAATACACACATAAAACACAAATGCCGGCGACTTTAATCTCCATCCAAAGCTGTAACTTTAGCAAGCTTCCATGTTTTTATTTGTAGCATATTATGCTCACTTTTCTCGAGTTATACTGAGATACATATGTGGATATAATAACTGCAACATAATGGGAACTTTTCTTTTCTTGATAACAAACACCCCTGTGCCAGCAAAGAAGAGTGCTAACATGACTAAACAAATTATTGCACAATATTGGTGATATCCAGATAAATGTTAATAATCATAATTATCATCATCATTTGTGTGTTGCAGACAACAACTTTCTATATGTCATTGAAGAACTACATTGAATCAGAATCAGAAAACCTTTATTCGTCCCACAGCGGGGAAATTTACAGCGCTACAGCAGCAAAGGGACAGTGCAGATAAAGGTTAAGTACGAATGTATAAGTACAAAAAAGTAGTAAGTGGTAAGTAGTACAGAAAGTGAACAGTGAGAGTAATCCTCTAGCAGCCAGTGGTAACAATAATACATAGTAAAAAGAGATATATTGTACATTCGTATTGCACGAGATTGTAATTGCACAGTAAGGTAAGTAAGTAAAAACAGTAAGAATAGTAATAAATAGTACGTGGTGTATTGCACATGAGCAGAGGAACGGTGGTGTTACAGCCGCATTGAGTGTGTGCTGGTCTACCAGGGGCTGTGGGGATTGTATAGTCTGACTGCTGCAGGAAGGAAGGACCTGCGGTATCTCTCCGTGTGACACCGCGGGTGAAGCAGCCTGTCACTGATGGAGCTGTTCAGCACGGACAAAGTGCTTGGCGGAAGAATGATTATTTGTTTATAAATGATTGATTTTTTTGTTGCTTTGTGTTTATTTTAGAAAAACCTTGCCAGGTCCATGTAGTAACAATCAGTAAAATTAGTAGATTACAGCTTTTAGTGGCTAATTGCCTAATTGGCATGGAGGCCATACTTCTGCCTGCTTCAAGCCAGACTAAAGTGGACTGACTGATTCGCTGAGTCACTCTCAGACAACAACACGAAAAACACGAACTCTTCACAAAATTATTATGGAGCTCTATATTCTTACCAGAGGCTCGAAATAAACAGCCATCAGCAAAACGTTAAAGTAACATAGTGCAACACTCTACAGCAGAAACATAAACAGTGTGTGTATGTGTGCTACTTTTGCACTCAAGTGTTGTTTCGACACTCTCTCTCCTGGACGCCTGCCTGATGTCTCTCTGTGCGTCACATCAAGCCCTGAACTCCTGACAGTGCGACCAAACCCAAAAACATAGCCAGCCTGACCCTTATCATCACAACAGCAGACCCTGTCCACATATGTGCCACAGCATATGCCTAAGTGTGTCTCTGTACTCTGTATGAAAGTTTTATTCAGCACAGAGTACTACTGATCTGACAAGCAAATGTATTTACAGTCGGTGGCACGTCCATCTGACAGAAGAGACAACACAGCACCATGGAAACTCAGGCAGCCCACAATCTGCTGTTGGAAAATTGCTCTTACACCAGCCTCGTTTGTGTTCTAGAGAGATAATAGTATGCACTCAGTCTTATTACCCCAAAATAAAAGCCATTAAAAAGCAATTTTTCAAGGTAATTTAACTTTTTCACTGAATTCAGATAATTATAACAGACCGTGTCTCATGTCCAACCTTCCATATCCATTCAATCGTTAAATAAAATATCTTCAAGCAATACTATTAATATTGAGAGCAAATATTATATGTACATACTTTAACAGCCTTTTTACATTTCAAAATAACAAAAGGTGTGAGGAGAATAAAACACATTGCTTGTATTACAATGAACAACCTTGCAAAATGTTTTAGTTTCCTTAGGTTTAAGATTGCATCACTGTTAATATGATATTGCCTGTTTCTGTGAATTTTGGAAATGATGCAAAGGCTCTAATAGGGGAAAACAACACAATGTACAATACATGTGAAAAGCTGCTCCTGCGGGAAGTCTATCATAAAGAAATCTATCAGGTCTCACTGCTCTGAAGTCTGAAGGTACGACAGCAGATACTTCTGTTTCTCTTGCCAGATGGCAGCAAGGTGGATAGGTTGTGGATGGAGTGGGTATTGTCGCTTCATATCCTTCGTGCTCATCCCATGACAGTTTGTAATGTTTCCAGTCAGGAGGATTTATATTGCTCCTCTGTAAAAGTTAACAAGAACACGGCTGGGGAATTTTTCCTTCTTCAGTTTCCTTACGAAATACAGCTATTGTTGTTCTTTTTTCACCAAGGTGGAGATATGTGATGACCATGTCAGGTTCTCTGTGAAGCCGATTCCCAGAAACTTGACTTGTTCAGCAACAGCTCCACTGACAGGTGTGTGTGCGTCTCCTCCTCCTTTTTTTCTATAACGCCTTCCTTGGTTTTGCTGAAGTTGAGAAGTAGGTTGTTCTCTGAGCACCTCTCTGCAAGATTGTTGCAATCTTTCATCAAACAATGATGAGACCTCATACAGAGAGGCTGTATGAGGTCTCATCATTGTTTGAAATCTGGCCAATTGTGGTTTTGAATACTGAGCTGAAATCAACAAACAGCCTTCTGATGTGGGTATTGCTATTTTCTAGATGTGCGAGGGGTGAGTGGAGGGCAGTGGACACGGCATCATATGTTGATTTGTTGGCTCAGCATGCAAACTGGTGAGGGTCCTGGTTGTCTGGGATGTTGTTTTTGATTTGCTGGAGAACCAGTTTTTAAAAGCACTTCATCATAATGGGGGTGAGAGCAAAAGGGTGGTAGAGTAGACACTGAAGACTTCCCCGGTACAGGGACGATTGATGGCTGTCTTGAAGCAGGTGGGATCCAGTCTCCTGTGACAGTGAAATGTTGAACATGTCAGTGCTGACATCTGTTAGCTGGTTAGCACCCTAACCCCATCAGGCCCAAGCAGCTTTACCCATAATTAGTCTCAGAAGGATTCTTCTCACATCCGCCGTGGATACTGACAGTGACCTGTCCTCTGGAGGCGGGGCAGACTTGACAGCTGACCCTTTGTTGAGGAGATCAAAACAAGCATAAAAAGGTGTTGAGCTCAGCAGACAATGTGCCCTCACACATGACGGGGGCTGTCCTGCTTTCAATTAACCCTATAAACAATTTGGTAGAGGTAAGGTTTTGCGCACTCAGATGGTACCAATATCTGTCTGGCCCAATAACTTTTAAATGTAAAAAAACGCATGGCTGATGTGAGAGTAACAACTGCAAGGTATACACACACACCAATAACAAAAAAAAATGATTTTTCAGTGTATTTTGTATACGCCAATAGAAATTATGTACCTGTTCATTTGCATATAGAGCGTGAAGTGAAATTCCATCACAAGCGGTCACTCAAGATGCACGTGCAGCCGCATTACAATACCAAGTGTGAACTGACATACTGAAAGCTGTCCACTTGTGATCAGATCACCGGAGACAGATTTCAATGCCAGGTCTGAACAGGGCTTAAGAGTTGGTAGCCATGCTAGCCACTCTGTTACGATGTATTTTGACATAGAAGTGCTTGGAGCTAAATGCTAATGGTAACATGCTCACAGTGACAATGTTGATGCTGAGCAGATATCATGTTTATCAGGTTCAGCATTTGCTAAATAACAGTGAAGACAAAGTAAAGCTGCTGCTGATGGCAATGTCATTAGTTTTGCAGGTATCTACATTAACCAAAGTATTGAACCCTTTGCAATTTTGACTCGATCATTGACTAGTGAACCACCAAATGTATGACAATTCATCCTGTGAGGAATCTGTGCACAACATTTTATGGTTTACTCAAACCAAATACTGTGAACAATCCATCCAATAGATTTTAGATATTTTTCAGGATAAGTGGACATTTGGACCAGCTGGTGGCGAAAAAAGGCAAAGGCAGGGTAGTACCAACGTTATTAAAAAATCATCCTCTCGGGACCATGCGTGTCTGTACAAAAAGTAATCAATATCCATCCAATAGTTTTTGAGATAATTCATTCTGGACTAAAGTGGAGGACCGACTGACAAATTGACATTGCCATCCCTAGAGCCGTTTTGCTACGATGGCTAAAAATAAAATGATTACTGAAAATAATTAATTGGGTAAGGATGAGGCTTTAAATTGATTCAACTGCTATACATGCCTTATCACTGCGATGGCAGTAATGCCATCATGTGGGAAACTAGTTGAGACAGGGCACAACACACCAATATACATCTGGGATTTCCTTTAATGCAGTGATGCAGCAACATTTTTCACTTACTTTTTCATTAAAAAAATGTAACAAAAGGCTACAAAGGGATTCAGAAAACAGGAATTGTGCCGCTTGGTCTTATAACGATTAATGGTAATCAATGATTCAATTAGACATTGGGTTAGAGTTTTTCTAATGACTCTTTTAGGAAAAAGCATATATTAAATACTATGCCCCAGATGCCTCTTTGGGTCACTTAAACCTCATGGGGACTCCACAGTATATTATGATCTAATTAGAGCAATGGCACAGCCTGTGCAGGGTCCTTTACCTTGAAAAATTGAGGGTTACACAAAAAGCTTATTTCATAATTTTAATCCTCTAGAAACCATTAAAATAACTTTGTAGAGATTAGGCCATAATATTATTTCATTTCAAAGACTAAAACGAGCATATTATGTAGTTAAATCCCTAATGCTGGTTCGGCAAAGAGTTTAAGGAACTGCTTCTTAACCTAAATTTCTAGATTGACATTGGCCAGACAAATCTGATTACTTTTGTACTTTTGTTTTTTTTATGGTAACACTGTATTTGAAGGAGTGTGCATATGCCACTGTTATGACTATTATGTGACACATCTTTATGAATGTTTAGAAGTATTTTCATTAAGTGTCATTTGCTCGA
>CALSBV010010348.1:4972426-5000019 GCA_943590825.1 Bovichtus diacanthus | reverse complement strand
TCATGTCATTGTTGCTTTTGTTGGGGTGTTTATGTTGGAGAGAAGAGAGCATATACATCCTAATTTAGTTCAAGATTTGAGTGAATTTGGGGGTTTGGAAATCAATGCTGCATGACGGAAAGATCGGAATAGTCACTGTAAAGGTAGATTTAACTACAGTGACAACAAAAGACAGCAGCACGATATCTTCAGGTCTTTTGAAAATGCTGGTGCACATGGAGGTCCTGCTGCTGTCCCCCTCCACTGCTCTGTAACATGATTGGACTCGAGTAAAAACCCTTTATTCTCTTCTTTACAGGTTTACAGCTACAGAACAAGCGCAAGAGGGTTTTTTTTTTATTCTTATCTGCTTCAACCCCTGCAGCAGGAGTCAAACACCATCTCTTGGATCTAATGAATACAAGACAAGAAATTCATTTGCCTCAGTGCTGAGATCTGTGGCTTTCACTAAAGTCTCGAGTTTGTATTTAAAAATAAGTGTGCGTTTGCATGTCTGCAAGAAATTCATGACTTTTTTTTTTAAAGATATTGTGTTTTCTTCCATAACATGCATATTAAAAAAAAAAATTGTTCACCTCCAAATAAAAATGGAAGATTCAGCAGAGCATTGGTTTAGCACACAACCCTTTTTGTTTCTGATTTATATGAGCATTTTGATAGGTGTATGTGTCATCACTTTCCCTACACACTTAGTTTTTTCACAATGAGTGTGTTGTCAGGGTTATCTAACACTATGGCGTTTAACAATCAAGTACAGCTAATGGCCATCTACTTAAATACTAAAGTCAGTACTAAAAGTGTACTTAAAGCCCTCTCAGTAATCTAGGTAACTGGCTAAGAAATACATGTTTAAATAAATAGAATATATTGGTGTGGAGCCTTTTGATGTAGCATACAGAAGAAAAGAAATGGTGAAAATATCCAGCTAAATAATGTTGATGAGGAATTAAAAAAATGTGGGAGGGCAAGAAATGACATCTATTACCAGACAAAGATCATGCTTTAGCCTATAAGCTGGTGAACAACAACATACACTACCACTGATATTACTACAGAGCCCAAACAGGAGAAGTCATTAGACCGTCCTCTCAAGAAAGATTTTTTACCAAATCCAAAAAAAAAAAATAATTGTTTGGAGCTAAGTGACACAGCCCTCTTGTGACCGTGGTGATTAGCACTGTGTAATGTTGTTATAGAGTGACAGAGTCCACTGTTTCCCATTTTCCTACAGACAGCTTGGTTAAGTTCAATGTTCATTTATTTGACCATGAACATAATCTTTCCCTTATGCTCTCCATGTGATTATTGTTGTAACCCAGACGACAGAGATTCCCCAGACCTAACAAAGTGGTGATTTTAACTCAAACCACAATGTTTCTTAACTAAGTCCTTTTTATGCTGAAATCTAACCAAATCGTAACCATAATATATATATATATATAGAATTTATTTCGATCCCGATTTGCTTCCACAAATTGGTCTCTATTCTTTTTTTTTCAACAGTGATTATAAACATTGTTGGAAGGCACTGACACACAATGTCATTCTGCTAATGACAATGCCTTGTCATTAATTGGCTGAATTAATGCACGCTGATGTTTATCAGTTATCATTTTTACCATATTCTAACATGCTTAAAATGGTGGCACTATTGGAAAAGTCATGGGACACATGGTCGGTCTTGGAACCACAGATAATGGATGTCTGTACAAAACATGGCACAAATCAATCCAATAGGTGTAATGATATTTCCCAAGTGAAAACTTTGATCTGCTGCTGAGACTACAGGAAACCCCAGGGAAGATCAAAAGATTCATCTTCTGCGGACCTTGAATTTTCCGTATGAAATTCCATAGCAATCCATGAAATAGTTGATGTATTATAGTATTTCGGTCTGGAAGCAAAGCAGTGGATAGACCGAACGAAAGCGAGACTTGAGCCATACCTAGAGCCTTGCCGCTGGCTACAAACAAGCGGATACATACATCTGCTATATAATGCAGTGGGTTTGTGCTGCTTTGGTGTAACTGCGCTATCGCTACAGAATCAAGCACTGAACGGAGACCCTGTTAGACAGTTGAGAAATGATAAAGTGGTTCTGTCATAGCCCAACGTCCTGACACACCCCAGAGATGAAGTGTGTAACCCTTTTCTGCAATCTCTATTATTGGACACATTAATCAACAACTGTTCACCTAACGGAAACACAAATAAATGGTTATCAGCAGCAAGGGCTAATGGCAAGTTACTTAACCTATATGCCGAAAGTGGATGCCCACCCATGCTATTAAATGATGTTGCTTAGCAACATACTGTGCCTTTGAAGAAAGCCAGTGCAGTCATTATGCTATCAAGCAAGACCAGAGGATTATTGATTGGATGCACACATAAACATTACCACATTAAGATCAAAAGATTGTGGATATTTTTCTCAAAGTCTTGTTCTCGCCCTGCTGCTCTCTCCCTCTTTGAAGTAGGATCCTCTTTGTGTGTGAGAGAATAAATCTCCACTCTTTTGTGTGAGAGATAACATGGTCACAACAATATACACATCATCAGTTCAGGAAAGATTCATGAATATCTAAATTAAAGTTGAGGTGATCAGACTGTAACAAACAGTGCGCGCAGCTCTTTTATATGTGGCTCACAATGAGCTTTAAATCTTCCGTCTCAGCTGGAAAGACTTGAGCAGTAAATCCATATCCCCTGATAATAAATTCTCTGAACAGATAAACACCACTGACGAGAACAAGGAGGTTACTTTATGCCACCAAGCATATGATTAATAGAAGAAGTGACGCAGACATACAAATAAACTCTGACCCAGCATCCCCTGTAAGCACAGTTCTCATTTCTCACCTTTCCGACCAAAATGTCTTTACTTCACTCGACTGAGTAACCGAAAGTAGACTTGATGAGATCTGTGGGGGAATGAAGGGCATGTTCATGTCACTGCTATTAATCTGGAGTTCACAATAGCTTCCTACAGCCCAGTGGAGTGGATCATTGTAACTGAGCAGCTTCAAGCTCCAGCAAGCCCCGACACATCTCTTGCCAACACACACCCCAGGTGATTATTGAAAATAAAATCTGTGCATAGCTGGCATCCGTAAAAGATGACATATATCATTTCCAGACTGTTGATTAAAAGATGTAGTGGAGGAGGCAAGGGTGGAGAGCGATGAGTGGAACAGGAGATGACAAGAAAAGGGCAGAGCCAGAGATTGAGAGGGCATTGCTAATGTATACATTTGGATGATTGGATGGATTCAATTGAGCTGTAATTTTGATCACTGCTAAAATCTGTAATCCGCTGTTCATTATGTCTAACATCTGCAAATTTCAGACTGGACAAGTTACTGATGCTTGTACTAGAGCTACAAATGAGAAGTTTGTCCTGGAGGAAACACAAATAACGGGTTACTGAAATCAAAAGGCTTATTCCCATGGGAGAAAAAGGTTACTCAAAAATCCTTAATACATGTGTGCAATGTATATATACTATATACTGTATATATATATATATATATATATGCAAGATAAAAGATTATTCCATTGGAATTCCAACAGTAGTGCTTGAGAAACAGTGTGAGTGAGATTTTTTAAATTATTTTCTGGATGAAAGTGTTGGATAAATGGATCAACTGACCGACATCACCATCCTTAGGCTCCACTTGCTCTGCAAACAAAGCACAATAATACTTCCTGTAGTGACGTAACTCTTACAGGCTGGTGGGAAACTAGTGCTGCTCACGTACCAGAATTCAACATGAAGTAAGGAGCCATACAGCCCGAGCTCAGCAGTCGTCTTCAGAGACAAAGATAACCCTGCAGCGAGCTGGGATGACGACCCGCTGAAAATACACTGCTTTACCCTCCTATAGTCTAATGGGATTATCAATTCAGCTGCTTTGAATAAGAACCATATTATCTGGTGCAGAGTATCAGACCGCTCAAACAGAGGGTGATAAACTAATGGGAGGTGGAGACTTTACTAAAAATATAACATATATATGTATATATTACAGTGCTCTGAAAAATGGTTAGATGTTAATTGACAACAATGTTTGAAATGACTCTTTAAATGTCCCCATATTTAAATTTATATTGGATGTATGTATATTTAAAATCTCTGAGGACAATCTCTGTTCATACGTTTAATTATAAAATAATTTCAAGTAAAACAAATCCATCAGTTCTGTTGTTAGAATGTCTCAGTTAATGAAGAGGACAAATGCCACTGGGGTAAAATGACAACAAATGTACCTTTCAAATTCCATACGTGTTCATTGTAACACTGTTGTATTACAATCATGAAACAATATTGCTTAAACCACAGTTGGTATTTTCTATTATTTAACATTGTAATCTCAACAGTGGTCAGCCGGCAGTTAACATGCAAGCAGATTAACGTGCAGCAATAGTGTTAGCACATATACAAGAGTAGCCTAGCCATGTTTTTGCAAATCATTTTTTAAGACATTACACTGAGAACTCCTTCATTTTTATGTGATGAAAGCACTGTAGCAGTAAACTGATGAGTCACTGCTCCTTCACTGTACAGACAGTACAGTAGTCTTGCAGAAATACAGGCTTTGAGGTAATGAATAGCCAGCCCTCTCGCTGACAGCCAGTGAAGAGAAGCCAGGGAAGTAATCCAACATTCCCCTGACGCAAAGCAACACACATTTCACGAAAATAATGAAAGCAAAGACCATTATGGACTGAGTGATTCATCCAGTCTTTTTAGGCTGATGTCTGCACTCAGTATTTAGCTGAAGCAAGCAAGCATTTAGCAGCCATACATTCAATCTGTTGTTGTGTCATTATGTCTGTATCCTGTTTGTCCTTTTACACCATCTCCTCCCTTCAGTTCCTTTTTTCATTCCATCCTTTTATTCCTTCCTTATCCTCTCTATCTGCATACGGTGTGTCATTCCAAAGAAATGGACAATTTCATGCTGGAAGATTCTTATTCCAGATGCCAAGCTTTGGATATAAACCACAGGAGCAAAATGCTGACTGTGAAAAGCATCAATTTCTCCGCACGAGACGGTGTCCCCAGCACACTGCAGGTGAGTGGAGACATGAGACGGAAAGCAGGAGTAGAAAAATTTAAGAAATCTGAGTACCATAAGCACCTGACATTAACTCTCACTGCCCTTTAAGTCTACAGAGAATGGAGAATACTTAAGTAAAGCAAACCAAGGCTGCTTGCTAAATTCACATTTGGTCATGCATGGCAGAATGGTAACATACTAGTGTGGCACTGTGAGAATATTCTAATGTAGGAAGTGTCAAAAATGATTGCGAATGCCATCTAAAAGATAAACGATGTATGGTAGTAATGGAGATGAACTACATTGTCAACTAGGATGGTGCCTACATAGAGTAATGGATTGTGTAGGTTTGGAGTGTTTTCTCACCTTTTGGCTCCACCCCTTTCCCTGCATCATTACATTACAGGTCATTTTAGCAGACGATGGTGTAAAAAGATAAGATAATAATAAGAATAAAGATTCTGTTATTTTCCCTACACCTGTTGGGGTGGTATAACTTACACCCTAATAATTCAAACAAATTTACTCTAATACTCAATGCGGAATTCTTGAATTATTTGGAACTAAAAATATATTACAAAATAACATCTATCTATTACAAGGAACAACTGTAATGTAATAATTGCGGCGTCAGAACATTAAACTATTATTAATAAATCTTGCTGTCAAACAAAAACTAGTTCTTCACCAAAACAAATCCTCAAAAAGGGTAATTTCCTCATAATCACATTGCACAAAAATCAAAGAGAATAATATTTGCTATTCATACGAAAGTATTTATTATTAAGTATTTAATTAAGGATACCTTACAGTAGCTACAGACCTTTTTCATGGCAGACATTTGGACTTATCAGAGCAGGAAAAGCAACTAACACCATTTATAATGGCTCAATTCCATGTCAGTTTCCCAGTAAGCTATTTGAGTGTGTAATCATGCATAATAGCAGGGACATGGATCCATGCATTGAACTCCTAAAGCTGCTTTAACCAGTGTCAACCTAGGTCTTTTAATTCAGATTAATTTAAAACACCCATGGGGGAGGACAGGGGCTTTCAAAAAGTGCAGAAAAATACATGAGATACCACATTTCTACTTAAAAATATTAAATGATCGGTCTTTTTTAAATAATGTAACCGTTTTGGCAGATATACTATTTTTGTATCAGCATAATTCATGCTGTCTGCCTTTTACACCTCATGAATATTTATGTTCAAGTAAGTTAAAGACTACTACTCCAGTAATGGACTCGTACTTCTTATAATATTATTAAAAATCACTCAATAAGAGAGGTTGTCCTGAAAAATTGTTCACTTAAAATGACAAATGATGAATGGGAAAAGAGATATGAATATGATTGCGTGTTATATACATATAACTGCTTTAAAGTTGCAAACATGTTCCATAGACTATGGTGAGTCCAATTCAATCACTTTAATCTTTACATTTGGAGAAGTAAAATGGCCAAAACGTATTTTAAAATACAGTATGTCAGCAGCACAAATTGATGGTTGGGCATTAGCTTCCTGTTTAAAAGCTCAGCACTCAAAAAGTCTGTTTTTCATAAATCTTTCATGAGTGAATGATTCCACTTGAAACCAACAGCGTTAATCCATCGTTTTGACTCGTTTTGAAGGTGACATACTGAATGAGAAAGACGTATTTCCCTCATAGTCTTTAATAAGATTTTAATCAACAATTTTCAGTTAATTCATTCATGACATTGATAGCCAAAGCTTCATGAGCATTGGGGATTTTTCTGAACGCTTGTTACTTAACTTCTCAGGTTCTGGTTTGTTTTCTGCACCACTTGATACATCGCTTCAAGGAGAATTCAAAATTGTCTAAGGCCCAGCGTATCCTCAGAGGTCCGACCAGGGCATCGTTTCTCCTCTGGTTTTATAATGCCTGCAACACTGTCATTATACAGTATATTCAAAGTTAAAGAGCAACATTAGGCAATTGTTTGCTCGTTCTTTCCCCACACTCCCCTGCTGCTGTTGCTGCTGCTACTAATTCCAATGTAAAAATGGCCAATAAAACAAGTCCTTAGTGGATAAGATAGGAGGCTGTTAAGTCAGAGCAGAGAGCTGAGGTGGGGAAGCAGGTAAAGGACTGGGGATGTCTTCATAGTGGGCCAAGAGGGAGAGACTGAGTTCTCATGTGAGCATTATCCAGTCCTCGAAAAAGGACATGATTATGTCACACATAAATGGAGATAAATTGTCATAATTGAGGAGAACTGTCTCTCTCTATGTAGTAAAGATGTAGTGGGGCTAGGAAATCCTAACAGTTGGACAATGTAGGTTGTGGATTGTAGCAGACATGGCTAAATAACAGACAAGAGCTGGCGAAGAAAGAGACATAGAGGGAAAAAAATGAGGGCAAATGAATGAAAACGAACACCAATATGTAACGTGGAAGATAGAGAGCGAAGGATGAAATTGAGGAGCCACGTGACAAAGTGGCTGATGGAAACACTCATAGCTTCACAGCATGCCTCTATCATAGTACAGAGAATGGCCGACCCTCAGAGATTGACCCTCCGGTGAAGCAGATCACAGCTGCAGATGAATACAGGACTGAGCCCTGAACACGGCACACTGTAGGAGCAACTGGAGCTCAAGATTATAATTGAAAAATTCACTTCTTTCCAAACGCTCACGACATGTATAAGAGAAACATATTATACAGGCAAGGACTTTTTCTAAAAGAGCTCTGGCCATGTATTTCATGAATAACATAAATAATGGTGAGTTTTTCTAAATATGCATGAACCAATATTAGTATTTCTTTATGTATTTAGGTTCTGCTTCTAAGTCTAAAGAGATCTTGCCAGAGGGAAAATTATCCAGTTTTACTGAACTGGGTCAGGACCTAAAGGGAGATACTACTGCGCAGATATACCACCAAGTGGAGTTTTAAAACTCCAAATTCTTCAAATGGCAGTGCTTCTGTCAACATTTTGCACATACTCCATTCCTCTACAGATACCATTAAGCTCAATAAATATTCATCTGAATGCATCAAACATCCAGTTAAATTGATAAACTCTCTCTTTAAACCACCAACTATTGCCCTGCACCACATATACACTATTCCCCAGCATTGCAATGCACTGGAGATGTACAAGGGACGGACACATGGTTTAAGCCATAGCATGTGGTGTTCTTTTACATTACATTATTACAGTTCATTTAGTTCTTCTATTGTAATGCATTCAATGTTCCTGTTATTTGGTACAGCTTGCTCAACGTGATCCAATACAACAACAACACAAAGTGTGGTCATGAAAGAAGCCTTATCTGACAAAGTCAATAAGTATTTAAGGCACATCTGTTCTATGAAAATGTATGCTGCATAAGTGCGCCTCCACCATCTGCAAGTTCTACACCATTCCTGGAGCTTCCGAATTAGGTGTTTTTTTCTCAAAAGTGCTATTTCAACACAGCATGATTAAAGCAGCTTTGATTTCCTTCACATCCTGTTGATTTAATTAGACATCCTAACCAAACAGCTTGGAATGACACAAACTGAAGCTGAAATCAAATCAAAGAGCCATTGGGATGGAAGTCTTGTTGGAAAGATGAGTAGGCAGGAAGCAGCGTTAACAAGCTGTGCGGGTCTTTGTGTGTGTGTGTGTGCGTGTGTGTGTGTGTGTGTGTGTGTGTGTGTGTGTGTGTGCGAGTGCATGTGCGTGTGTGTGGTGAATCTTACTAGCTCTTCTCAACTCAGTATGCACAGTGATGTCATTACCCATTCGGTGGACAGGAACACAAATAAGCACACACACAGGCACAGACACACACACACAGACACACACACACACACACACACTAGTTCAAAGAGCTCCCTCTCTTACCTATAAAAAAAACACATGAGATCCATTGTAAATGAACAAGCACAAAAGGCAGAACATACTGTACATTTTTCCAAAACATGTTACAACATACAGTAGTAAAAACAATGTGGGCCATCATGCCAAACACACAGCACTGCTCAAACATCTTTAAATCTCTTTTTTGAAGCAACCCAAATAAAAAGAAAATAATGCAAGTCTAATGTCAATTCCAAACAGTTATGTTGAGCCCGTGTCCGTAGTCTGTTTGTAGGTTTTTCACATACATTCCTCTTGCAGTGAGTCATTGTTCAACAGGCAGCTTGCACATGGTCTACCATGAGCCTTTTGGGAAATATACCCATAGATCAGTCCACCTGGATACATAAATCCTTGCCATGTAGCATGAGTGTGACACCAACAGAGATTCAAAATTACCTTTTCTATTGTGACACTCTCAAGCGGCAGAGCCAATATCCCGAATGTTTAACATAGTGACATTCATCTTCTTTGACAAAGCACAGTTTTTCAAAGGGCCATTTCAGGGCTGCACAGAACCCCAGTACAATCCAGAGCTGCAGCCTTGAAGTGATGGCAGTCTTTGAGGTTGATTTGTCATCATCAGGTGGCAAAACTTAATAAAAACCTGCCTCCCTCAGACAGGACCACAGGCAGGCAGATGTGTAAGTCCTTGTCATGATGAAAGAGTTGTAATAACAGGACTCTGCACACTACCAAAGCCCCGGTAATCACGATCTGACTAGAATAATTTTAAAATCATTTTTCCAACCCATTGCACATTCAAAACAGATCTGTCATGACCATTCTGTTGACAATGCATGGCTTCCGTTTTTATAATCCTTAGTTATTAGTACAGCTGTTTCTCAAAACTTTCCAGAGTGTACACACATACTAAATGGAACATACTGTAGTCAAAAGGAAATCTGAGAAAAAAAAACACACTTCATTAAAGTCTGGGACTAAAGGTCGATCCGATCCGATCGCCAATCGGAACGAGCCCATTTGTATTGTTACCATAATAATTCCAATAACCATTGAGAGCTGTAGAGACACATTTCCCTGAGTGTGAAGAGGTTTGAAACAGTGTTAATGGAAATTATGTTCACAAGGGAGGCAGACATTTAAGTGCTCCAGTAGCCTTCCTGCTGGATGTACTGTATTTGTTCTGTCCATTGTACTTGGAAATGATTTACTGCTTCAGAGAGTTCTCACTGTGGGAAAATGGACTAAGGGAAATCAATTCCAAATTTGACCCTTTGAGGGCAATACATTGATCTCATGCAGGAAGAAGCAGTCATGCTTCGTCCCTCTGCTTCATTAGAATAAGTTTTAGTCAACATCAGACATGTCTTTATTTTACGAAAACCACTATGAAATGAATAAATGGTGCTCATGAAAAACAGCAGCAGCCGCCGCATTATACACCACATTAAAAAGAATGTTTAGAGGAATGCGCTCCATCTGTTCCATTTCTTTCGTGTCTGAATTAGTATAAAATAAAGTGTTGTACGGCGTTGAAATTAGGCATTGAAAATCAAGACTTAGAATTATTTGGCTTGGAGTTCCATTCCTCTCAAGTCTTTATTAGCCTACCACCAACGATGTACAATGGGGCATGGACAAAAGGAAAGAAAGAAGAAAAACAATCAATACAACAGCTGAGTCCAAACTTTTGAACAGTGTCATACATTAAGATTAAATCTAAAAGTAAAGCAACAGTTCCAAACGTATAGCACAAAAGGAAAGGTCGATGTCAGAGGGATGACTAGTCGTTAATAGTCATCTGATAGCCATTCACCTGGTCAATGAGCAAGTGATTTAGAAGCATGAATAAAATATTCCCCTGCCCATTTCATCTCAATGGTTTTATCTGGAGAGAAATCACGGAGATTAGGTGTCGCTCACTCGTCCCTGGTGATCAAAATGGACCTTCTGCGTGAAGTACAGGGTCCTGATCATAACACAACAGACACATAAGAACTTGGGAGCTGCACTAGGTTTAGAGCGCGTTTAGTCTCTGCGATCGTAGCCTATTTTAATCTAAACTGCACAATGTGCAAACTGATGAGGAGACACAGGTGCAACTATGTATACACCTGTAGGTGCCGTGTGCAGTGTGGAGCATATTTTACAACCTGCTAGAGTAGCAGTTCTAGAATTACCTTAGTCAACCAGCACGCACAATATAAACATATGAAAGCTATCATTTTGAGGATCCCTGTCCTAGGCAGACATAACAAAAGGTTTACTCTGGAGCTGAATAAATTAAGGAGCTCCCTGCTTCCTCACTCTGATTGTTACAAAAATGATAATTAATACAAGGTGAGACGACAGGAAAAGGAAAGAGAAGAGAAGTTATTCCAGTGTACGATAATGTAATAAAGTGCACTGGGATAAATTTGCATAATATTATTATCTGGTTTATAAAATGAAAGACCCCTCTGTTTGTTAATTTATGTGCTTGACACGTTAGAGAATGTGGAAAGAGGACAGTAAACTGGCCTCAATTTGTAACCTCTCTCTTCTCTGTCTCTCATTCTCTAACTCTTATTCTCCTCTCTCCCTTTGAACATCAGGAGATAGACGCACAAGAGCTTTGTCACTTTGATCGCTCAAATTTATCACATTCTGCCACATTCAGATTGGGTTTTAGAAGTTAACTTGTTAAAGTTGAAGAAATTGTAAGAGAGGAAAAAAATTGTTGAAAAAAAAAAAAAAAAAATTTATTGACTGAAATGAAGACAAAGCCTCAGGAAGCAGGATTTCTCTTCCAAACAATACATATATTTTCTTGCGAGAAAAAAAGTCAGCAGAGAGAAAAATGTGTTTACTAAGACGGTCACAACCATTATAGAAATTAATTTCAAACAACGATCTCATGAATATTTCTATATAGTATACAAGAAGGGAAGGAAGGAGAAAAAAAGAAAGAAAGTCAGGTTAGTTCAGGCAAAACATTTTAAACAAGGCTTTCGATTCAAACCTGTGCTCCCCAACCTTTTGACATTGAACAAAGTATGCAAGTGTATTAGGGATGTCGCAAAATTTGATTTTGATATCACGATTACTGCCAGAGGAAATATCACAGTTTCACGGTTTTCACATTTACTAATCAGGGAATTTAATTTAACATTTGGCAAGTTAAAAAACATTCCTTATGGTTAATTGGAAATAGGCAATACAGAATGCAGGCTACAGAGAGAGAAAGAGAGAGACCTTGGTTGGTAATATGATATCCCCACAAGATTCAGAAAGTAAACAGTAAAATTGTGAACTACTCCCAGTCGAGTTTAAACTGTAGATATCCAAAACAGAGATGTGACAATAGCAGATACGTATCTCGTCGAAAGTCAATGCCAATAGCGGTGAAATGATGATTCTCAATACCCAATTTGATACCAAATAAATAATTGTATTTTGAATAAAATTAATTATTTGTCTAACTGTGTATTATAAGCTGCTTAGAGCTAGTGTTAGGAAGTTAAACAGCTCATAGTTCCCCCTTTAATATCTATTTTAAATTACTGTGAAAACATCTCCTTCAAAAGAAATGTATTTATTCAAGTTTCTTGCCAAAAACTTTTACGTTACATTTGAACACATCATGATAACGTTATAATTTACCATCAGCTAATATTATTTATTTTTTTTTTACTGAATAGAAGCTGAACGCGTCATAATGGAACTCAATGGAACTCTACGGTGTAGAAAAAGAATATCGTCACTTTTTGAGAATTTTGGCATCGACTTAGTACTGAAGCGTCGGTTCTCGTCACATCCCTAATACAAAATGCTCCCACGCTGCCGATTCAAGGCACTTTTTTTAGCAGATACAAGGCTGAAATGTCAGTTCCCTCTGATATTTTTACAGCTCTTCTTCTCAAAGCTTCAGGTGCGTGACATGACTTTCTCGCACACAACACAAACTGGTGCACTCGCACGTGTTGCTGGACTCGCACAAGAGGAGATTTGTACCGCACACAAAGCGAAGTGACCCGAGAGACAAGCTTCACAGGGCAACAATGCAGGAATCAGGACACCACAGATATTGTAGCTTCCACAATTCTTAGGGTTATGAAACCATGATGTTATGTAACAGCGGTTGTAAGTATAAAGTCTGTTGTGTTAGTGAAACACAGCAGAGAGTGATTTAACTAATTAATTTATCTCTTTTGATTGAAGTAAGTAACCAAGTTGAAGAGTTTGTGCAGAATGTTATATTATTCTACATATGGCAATACACTATACATGTATGCTGTGTGTATTGCATGTTATTATCTTTTTCCCTATTATTTCCTGCCATTCCTCTCTGCCATAATGATGGTTGTCACAATATCTCCGTCCAAACCATGTCTCCTGCTGTCTGATCCTCTATATTTCATACATGGTTTTGTATATCATATGAGTATAGCTGTGCAGACTGCAGAACCTGCACCACTGAATACATCATATAGCTATTTGTAGAATGATATTTCATGACTAATCAAGGCGAAATAAGTTCATTATTTTAAGCTGTAATGCACAGAGTTGGAGGTGGAGGTGAAGCAGCCCTTGACACTGCTTGCTGAATCTATTTTTGCTGTGTTGGCACCATCAACAAACTGCACCTGCAGCTGACTTGGAATAGGGCCGAGACCTAATTACGAATTTCATGGCGTCTCAGTGAGGTTTTTTTTCTGTAAAGTTGGAATGGTATTGTTCTCAACTCCCAGAATAAATTAAGCAAAAGGGTGGGCGTTCAAACAGACTGGGTGTTAACATGCTCTAAGTCTAACAGGCAGCAAAACTCAACACCACATAACATTCTCAGAATAAAAAACACAAAAAAAAACTCTGGGTCTTTGTTTTGGTAAACTCTCACCAGCTGTTAGCCTTCCATTTAGTTTTGTCTGCGTAGGTGTCTGAGCTCCGCTGAACCTCCAGAGGGTTCTCCATCCACTCAATGTGTGATTGTTACCATCTGCTTAAATGGAATACCAATGACAAACAATGCAGAAATTCAAACTAAAGTGGAAATATGACATGAAAATGCAGGTGACAATAACCATAAAAATGGGGGAAACCAAGGAGACATAAAAAAACACTTTCTGGACATTAGGATTTCAAGCTGCAACATGTAACGTTTGATACGAGGAACAAGGAATTTGTTTTGGTGGAGGTGTAAGAACAGCAAAATTAGGAGATTAGAGAGCAATACAAAAGAAAAATAAGATGAGGTATGTGAAAAAGAGAGATATGGAAACAAAGCAAATGCACGGTTTCCCGTGTTTTACCACTTTCCACTAAACAGATCAGACACGATACAGGTTCATCAATCTAAATATCATTATGGCTCCAAATACAAATACAATACAAATCCATTTTGCAATCTAGAAGATGTTGAAAAAACAGTAAATGCAATTGCAAAATTACCTAAATGCAGTCAGTTCTTACTCCCAACTGGTCAAATACGACAGCTTGGTCAGTGACTATAATGCTCAACGTTCCCATCTAGCTCTACTTTTGCACAAACACACCCAGGACTTTCACCCAGACTGATGTACGTACGTAAATTAGCTTACGTAACATACTTAACGTATGTCACATACATATCATACTTAACATACCTTAAGTTACGCAAACAAACAAACATACTTATTTCAACCCAAAGCAGGATCTTTTCCTAAAG
The DNA here is from genome assembly GCA_943590825.1 of Bovichtus diacanthus. Lineage (NCBI taxonomy): Eukaryota > Metazoa > Chordata > Actinopteri > Perciformes > Bovichtidae > Bovichtus > Bovichtus diacanthus. The sequence goes on along the minus strand of CALSBV010010348.1, from coordinate 4,985,434 downwards.
CTAATATGGCCAAACCTTTGCCAACAAGGCATGGCATGGTGATTACTAACTTAAAAATGAAATGTCTTTTTTATTATAATTTCTTTACAAAGCTTTGTGTGATTCCTGTGTATTGTTACTAGGGACCTTAACCCAGTTAATCGGGGTTGGAAACAATGCCAAGATGAATCTTGTTGTGCAAAGAGTTGTCAGCAGTGCTAATGCTGATAGCAGGGGACACATTAAAGATAAAGAGTTGGTTGGAGCTTTGGCACTATGAGGCTGTACAGGCTGGATAAAGCTGTTTTTGAAATTAATTAATTATGCTAATTTAGCTGCTGTATTCCCATAGCTGAAGCCTAAGTAAAGGGGTTTGATATCAAGTGTGTGGACGTACTGTATGTGCATGAATATGAATGTGTCCATGTATGTGTGTGCAAGCATGCATGCTGCATGTGTATTTGACTCAGTGTCTAATAACCTTAATGATATTTTTTATTGCAGTTTTAATGAGGTTTTGTTAGGATAAAACAATGTGCCTGGAAGCGCACAATTTTGCATGTCAGATAATTACTGTTTCGTGGTGATTAGTATGTAGGTGGAAGGACACTCCAAGACAAAAATACATAAAAGGAAAACTGAAGAACTATTCTAAGCAGTATAGATACAGAGTCCAGGCTTCTTAATGTGTTAAAAAAGATATAGTTCCTTTTGGGATGAAAGCAGAACATGGCTTATTATTTTACATTTCTGACCTGTCACTCACATTCACTATGTATCAGGTCACTGAATAATCTCAAGGGGCAGTGTGTATAATGTGTGTGTGCATGTGTGTGCGAATGAGAGATATAGTTGACAGCATGGACACTGCAGAAATGGACATAAGAAAGTCAGGTTGTGGACAGAAAGATCATATAAAGACATGTCTAATGTATCTGCTGAGCTCTTCTTAAAACGCTGCACTACTCATGGACCATACCAACTAATGATCTATATTCACAGTGAACAGCAGAATACACGGCCGTCATTCAGCTGATATTGAAAGGTTGCTCCAGTCATTATGTGGCACAGTAAATCCATTACTGTGAAACAACAAGAGTTAGCATTAATACATCACGTTGGAAAATAGCTGCTTTGACCGCCATTGAATCTACTCTAATATCACACTGATGATTTTCATAACACATTAAACCCTGATGAATGTGTCGTTAAAAGCAACATCTTTGGTATAATTAGCTGTCATGTTTTGGTTCATGAAGAAGGCAAGATGATCATATCAGACCACTGATATTGGATATTCATTTTCAGATAAACACGATTCTAAGAATAAACTGGAGAACGGAGCTGTCAGTTGGTGAAACACAATTTAATTATGTTGTCAACAGAGGTGTGTGCTCCATAAGACCCCAATCTGATCACTTTAGGCTTAGATGAGTGATGTATTATAGGTACAGATGCAGGAGACCAGAGAGAAGAAATACTGTTTATTTGCTTGGTTGAACAACTTTTTTTCCAACATATTTATTGCTAAATCCAGCATGTAATGCATCAATGGGAGAAATGCATTGTTGAGACAGAAATATATATACATACACATTTATTTGGTATTATGGTGATGGAGTTTATTTGGGGCTCCCTTTGTTCTGGAAGGTTGTTACATACATCACAGTTGGAGCACTGTGGAGCACTTCTAAAGGTTTGGATTAGCATGGAACTTTCCTGGTATAATCTGCAATACAAAAGATGTTGTTAACAAAATATATATATAAATAAATATATGGTTCTTTGATAAAAAAAATTTTTAAAAAAAGGCACAAGCCTGTGTGTATAAACACTTTAGGAAGGAAGTTAACTATGACTCCCAATGTGAATTTCGACATGACTAACACCACAATAATTCTGTTCTGTAGGGCAAGAATTAAACATTGATAGTGTTATTGGGGTGGTGGTGGTAGTATAGTGTCCTAGTAGGTAGGCTTTCAAATAGAACACTGGAAGTTTGTGAGTTCAACACCAGGCTGCCACCATTGAGCCCCTGAGCAAGGCACTTAACCCTGAGCTGTCCCTGTAGTTAGTTACTGTAAGTCGCTCTGGATAAGAGCGTCTGCTAAATGACCTGTAATTTTATGTAGATATGTAGAGTTAATTCAATTGAATAATGATTATGTGTGGATTAGCTGTAGCCATCCAATATCACAAGACATTTTATGAAAAACTCAATTGTATAATTGCAGAAACATTGTCACTGTAATCAGCAGTGGAAGTATTTCTAGTCATGGTTTGGTTTTCATACATTGCAGGTGTTGATCCAAAATGGCATTCAATCGCAATGCATTTCACTGTGGAGTCAGTGCAGGCGGAAGTCAACAGCTCAGTGGCCTTGAACATAGCAAAGCTCTCACCACGACAATGTAAATAGAGGGATTACTGCAGCCAAAGCTGAACGCATCCATGTCTAACAGTGGAAGTACACAGCTTGAGATCAATGGAGCAACCATATCTTTTTATTCAGTGACAACACTGTGTTTCTCCAGAGCCTAAAACACAAGCACTCTGTGGAGAATGTGTGACTGAACGAAACTGTATGCTTTTGTATCGAGTTTAAGATGTTGCTCTTGTTTGAGATATGGTAAACAATTACCATTTTGATTGGATGCTGACAATGGAGACACTAATTAAACAGTTTTTTATTTATTTTTTTTTACTTTTTACATTTTTTCTGTCTGGGAAAACAAAACATGTTCTTGAAGGATATACAAAGCAGGATTGATTATGTCTTATTAATAATGCAGTATTACAATGCAGAGTCATTACTACTTTTTGGTTTTCCTAAAAAAAAAAAAAAAAAAAACCCACAGTAGAGCAGTCTGCGCTTAAACAAAGACACAATTATACATGATCCCAAACCATTAAGAAGCCATAGTGGGATTCAGGAAACAACAACAACAACAAAAAAGAAAAATGAGTCCAGGCCCAGCCGAGCCCCCAACACTTTAAACTCATAAGCTCATTATCATAAGGACACTCATTTCAAGAGGACAATAATGGGCAGTAATTCGATTTTTGAGCAGCACCCATCGAAAGAACATTAGCCTTAACTGCAGTTCTTACTTAAACATGCAAATTTAGCTACATAATCCTGCTTTAGTTGACTGAGCTATCTTCCTTTGTGAGTAAGTACTATACAAAGACTCAGAGCAGAACAGGCACTAGAGAGGTTTGTATTATGTAGAGAAGCTTTTGAGAGGGCCCATTTCATAAAAGAAACACTAATGACTCGAGTGCATGTATCAGTATTCAACAGACTGAAACAGAGACGGAGAACAACACTACTGCACTACCAGGGAGGTTATGAACTTGTCAACAACACATCCTGTCAGGGTATTTACCTGTGAATTAGCCATGAAGATATTTCTGTCTCCTAGCAACTGAGAAGTGAAGCTATAGGTGTCTTTAAGGCATGTCACAAGGCATGTGCCTTGTGATTTGACTGCTACAGGATTCTCCATCATATTACATTCTAGCCATGCTACTGCGGCAGCATGCCTCTATGGAAACTTTGGTTGTTTGGTCCACCACTTTGGACAAGACTGATATATCCCAATGGGGTTGGAAATCGAAACAGCTCGATTTGTGTTTGGCGCTTCAGCATCTCTCTCTCCGTCTCCCTCTCTCTCCACTACTCTTATAACACCAGTCATCATTCTCAACCCAGTCGAATGTTTTTCTCCAACATGCAATGAATGTTGCGTAGCATTTGAACTCGTATTTTGTGTATATTGATCGCCATTTCCTCTATGTTAGTTAGTTCTAGGCTAGTTAACAAGCCTGGCTGTCTGTCTGATACTGACAAAGTCATTAGGCCTATGTCGCTGGTGAACCAAGGTCTTGAAAATTATTTACATTAAATTATTATTATTTATTGTATTTACTTTTGCAAGCAGTGACACAATCTGGCTGATTGTATACACTGACCGCTGTATGTTGGACGCTGTCTGTGTCACTCCCACTGGTTTCAGTTTTACAGTAGTGGAGACCGGGGGAAATTGTAACATACAGTATACCTGTCGACTTTGGCTGATGGCCTAAATTCTAAATCTGAGAGCCCTGTGATATTGCCCACTGATGGTAATTTCATGACATTAACGATTCCCATGCCTCATCAGAAAGATTACCACAGTACATCTCTGAGCAGCTCTACTGCAGGCTATGCAAACGGCTAACTGCTGGGTTCTCATAGGCCAGATGGTTCCACAGTGACAGAGCTATTGGGCTGTTCACACACGCAATCTCTGAATGACACCTTGCAGATCAATTTCTTCCATTTAGCTGTGAGTGGAGTCAATAGAGCGGATCAAACTTCCCAGCTCTTCCAGGCTGAACCCTCTGAGCCTATAGGCACACTCCCAAGAGTCGCAGGCCCTCTATGCAGCTTATCAGGCTGCTGTGGCACAGTCTGTTTCAGGGTCTATTTCAGTATATTGTGCAATGCAAATGTACTTCAGCAGATCACTGAATACGGCGTTAACACATTGAAAGGTTTTAAATAAATAGTCATCATAAAATCAAACAACCCCTCCATTTCGACTCAATTACATTCCCCTCCACATGGCCAGTCAGAAGAAGACGTCTTAAAAACGTTTTATTTTCCTGTACATCTGAATTTTGTTGGAGTCTCACTCAGTTCTTTACAAACTATTTTTTACTTCATTCATTCATTCCATTCAATTGTTCCATACATCCCCTCACACTATCACCCCCACCTCTCCGAAGGAAGGAGCATACTGATAGTTCCAACAGTGACTAGAGCCAAGCACAAGGTGGGGAATTCAAAATTGCTGATTCTCACTTACTGATTTTCATGAATTAGGACACAAATGCAGTGGAATAGTGCTCATAATTGAAAGAACTAGCATCTGCCTCGACTACCCAGCTGCAGTACTGCGTTTCAGGATTCAAAATAATCACCTGCGTTAACAGTGTCCTACAGGATTCTGCAGCATGGTGGTTCTCCTTCTGTTTTCACTCAGGGGACAATGATACTGTTTCAGGAGTAATTCATTGTTAAAACATCACCTGTCATTTACACATCTTATTAGTGGCTCATATAGTTCTCCCCTCAACCTTCACATACCGGGTGTACGCAGATATTTAGTTAAGGCTGCAGCATATGGTGACAAAGAAGTGTCTGCAGGCTGATTCTGTTATAGGGTAATGTGCTTTTTAAGGGTGCATAGCTTTGTTTCAAGGCTCTCCATTCCAAAGAATATAGACCGGGATCCTTTGGAAATTAGATTTAGGAGGAGAAATGGTTCCACTGCAGAGCTGCCTGATTAATATGCCAAACTGCAGGCTCACTGAGTAGCGTTCCCTAAGTAAAGTGAATGAGGTTAGTATGGCTAAACCAAAGCCTGAAACTTATACCGTAATATATGCAGCCTTTATAGTGGCCCCCTATGTTGCTTCTGCTAAAAGACCCAGCTGAGAAATAACCCCATGCCTCTGGTTACAGACATGGGCAGGTTTATTATTGCTACAGAAACAAATGGATGTCTGAAATCTCGAAGATCAGAAAGAACAGAAAATAATCTACACTTTGTTTTATTGTACATTATATGAGTCATTGTTAAGGTAGGCGTATGTTTTGTGTGTCACACACTGTCACTCCTACTCCTCGTACAGGGCCAAACCCCCCCCCCCCACATCCCTCGCTGGATTTGCAGGTTTTGTTTGCTGAATTTGCAAATTGTATTTTTTGTAATTGACCTACTGAATTGTGTTTGATTTCATATGATTGAATTCCAGGCTCTCCCACTGTTTGTACTATTGTCTTATTTGTAATAAATGTTGATTGTGGTGAGGCCAAAGACAATTTTCCACATTGTGGTCAATAAAGTTGCTAACCTCAACCTCAATGATTTCTAGCTGTGTTTATAAGAAAACATGGGAGCTGCCATGTAACAAAAGGTATATCTATAATATATAAAAAATATAATGAGAAAAATTCAAATAATAAAAATGAGTTTTACACGTGGAGGGCATCTTAACTGCTGTTTGGTAAGCCTGTAGAGGCAAAAAAAAAAAAAAAAACGCAGGTCATGGATTCAGCCGTCTTAAGCTCTTACACGTGCATCCTTCCCCTTCCTTTACCTTACGGTCACATTTTTCATGCTCAGCTGTGTTTCACCTCATAAACAGTGAGCTGGAACAGAGACCTTGGTTTTGGTGGGTGCTACAACACAATTTAGGAGTGTCTTTTTGAAATATTTATGTTTCATCAGCTCTGCAAGGACACTCTGTTTGCCATGGTGCCTGATGCCACTGATATTTAGTGTTCATATCCTGAGGACTCAGCACAGAAGGGATTTTTTTTTCTTTCTTAAACCTAGGATTTTTTTGATTTTTTTTTTTTAGGTTTGGCCCTCTTTTCTACCATGAATAGCACCATTTCACTCGACCCATATATTATTGAAATTCAGGGACAGAGCAACATTACATTGAGCTTACTGTGACAACCAACCCTGTCTCATTTTGAATTACATTTAACAACATTGTACTGGGTAACACTATTTGGCAAAAATGCAGCCGTACTATATATTTGCTATATAGAGGACACAGGCAGACGGGCATGTAGACAGACAGGCACGTAGACAGACAGACAGACAGGCACACAGACAATTTCCTTGTTAGAAATATAGCAACTGCTTCCAACCATCACACATTTTAATTTGTATTGTGGTGAAATTCTGCCAGCTTTAAACCACGGAAGCCTTGATCAATGCAGCGCTGCTGGAGTAACGTGTGGCTGTGGACTGAATAATAATCCTTTCATCTTTCCAGTCAGTGGAAGAACAGTCAAAAAGAGTGACAGGGCACGAATACACTTCCTGCCAAAAGTATAGAGCAATTACTGTTTGACCTTATGTACTTGCTGCTTATTAATGAGTGCAGTCTAATTGCTGACATGATATGGATCAATCAGTACAACTGGTTACACTCTAACTTTTGCTGGAGGTAGAGCGGTTTGGAAGGTATAATAATTTTCTTTAAGGTGCACACTCACACACATTTAAGCACTTACTGTAGCACCCCAATCAAATAACTCCCGATGTATTAGCAGCCTCTCAGTGGATTAGAGTGAATGATCACTGCCTGAATGTACTGTTGTAGTAACATAATCAAGATGTAAAACCACAGTCAGCACTAACACCCATTGAGTTGGGCTCCAGACAAACAATACAGCACATCAGGAAACATGAATAAACAAAGATTAAATCTAACTCAACTAGGTTTCCTCCATCAAGCACATCAACCTTTCATTACTGTCTAATTAGAGAGCAATCAGTAGACCTCTAATCTCGTTGCAAAGCCTCTTCCATATCAGGAAGTAGACAACGTTGCCTCAGGAAAGGCTGTTATATTTGGACATATCTTTTATGTGCATGTTTAAATGTAGAGTTGAGTCAAGTGTCATTATCATCCCTCTGGCTGAGACAAATGCACGCATGCACAACAGAGACTCCAAGAAAAGGAGGAACACTTGTAGAGAGAGAGTAAATGGAGGGCTCAAAATGCTAACTGCGTTGGATTACATATCTCAAGGAGGTTTCAAGTATTTGCAAATTGATTTCTTGATTTTGATACAAAAAACCAATGGCTCCTAGGGGGGGAAGAAAAATTATTTCAAAGACGTTGGATGTTCAGTAGTAATGTAAAATACAAAAGCCCTATTTGCAGTCAATAAGATAAAACATGTAATGTCACAAGTATGGTGTTTTCCTAAGACTACAGCCACAGGGGACAAGATAAGTGCTGCCATCTCATCTGTGCACAAATCCAAGTGTAAACATGTTAACTTATTTTTTTTTGGTGGATTATGTGCCAGGAAGTTTCTATGCTCGGCCAAGGAATAGCCAAGCACATAACGCCTCCGTAAAAGCACAACATGTCATTTTTCACTTCAGTTTTTGAATGGATGAGCATATATTTTTAACTGGTAGGTGGATTTTGTTATCTTTCGACACAGCGAGGTTAGCCGTTTCACCCGGTTTTCAGTCTCTCTGATAAACTGAGTTTACTGCTGGTGGTAGTTTCATATTTAGTGTACAAACAGAAGATCAATCTTCTCATCTTACTCTCGGCATTTCCCAAAATGCCAAACTATTTCATTAAAAGGGGTTCACAGCTGTACGAATGATTAATGTGATCACTTCTGGTTTGATACTATTGGAGGTTTTATGACAATATAACAGAAACAATACAAAAGACATTAACAACCCTTATGAAGACATCATTTGTTAGACATCACTTCGACATAGCAAACTTATTTTGTTATATGAAACAGCACACACACACAATATACTATACTTTTTAAAATGACAACTGCCAGCCAGTTGAAGGTGGGATTGTTGCGCCTCGCGCTTCTGATTAAAAAGTGCAGACACGGAATAGGGGGTGGGGGTGTGGGGGGGGGGGGGGGTCGTCATTGCTCTGCTGCTAAGCGGGAAGGGGAGGTAGTCACAGAGGCGAATCAACGTCTATGTAAAAGGGACAGCTGGCATGGCCACACACACACACACACACACACACACACACACACACACACACACACGTTGACAATTGACACCCATGCTGTCGCGTTACACATCCCTCCTGTTTCGCTTCCAGATTTTCCAGAATGCCAGCATGTTATCTAAAATCACACACTGCGGCACCATTTTGTCTGCGATGTTTGGTTCAGTGTAAAAAAAAAAGAAAAAACAAAAAAAAAAAAAAAGCAAAGCTGGTGTAATGGTGGATGTTCTTCACGGGAGTATTAGGGTGTAAAATGGGCTCAGGATGATTCACTAACAGTGATAGCCGTCTCTCTGTCTGTCTGTCATCTCTCTGTGATGGTTAGGACTTGCCGGCCGGGATCAGGTCCTTCACTTTGTATCAACTCTAAAGGTAATACTAAGAGCTTTTGTGCTGAGACTTTCTCTGCACCCTCATCTTCTAGATGGGTTTGGAGTGAATCTAACCTTACATGCAGTTAATTAAAAGTTAAGATGTATTTTTTTTTCTCAGATATAAATACAGGTTAAGGAGGCATCATTTAGAGTGGGTTGAAAGAATGTTTTTACTTAAACTTAATCATATCTTGAATAATCTCACATCAAACATTAATAAATAAAAGAATAAAGCACATGTATGCTGCAGGTATATGCTTAGTTAAACATTAGCAATAGTCCACATATTCCATTTCACACATTTAGTCTGCATTTTGTTCATTCAATGTTGACTGTTATGTGATTGAAATCTACAAAATGTATAAAGGCATGCATGCACATACAGTAGGCACATGTCCTGTCTAGCCCTGTTTCCAAAAGGTCATTGCACAGTGAGTGTTCTGCCAGTGTGTGTGTGTGTGTGTGTGTGTGTGTGTGTGTGTGTGTGTGTGTGTGTGTGTGCGTGTGTGTCATTTGGCTAAAACTGCAGTTTATTGATGTTCATACATTATGCATTACAATCTGCTGTAGGTCAGACTTCTCAGAAATCTAAATGTTTGGACATACAGTATTACAGGTAGATGCAGCGCGTGACACACGGATGCTACTGTGCACAGCTAAGCTCACACTGCGGTGTTGTCTGGGTATATATGAAAACAATATTTAAAAACCAAGTAAACATTGAACATAACTTTTACCTACACAACTCTGTTTTATTCAATAATAATGAAAAAAATGTTCAATTGACCCTCTAAAAAATGCAGAAAGGGACTTTTAGTAATATTAGCACCTCTGGTTCCCACAATGACTTTATTAATACCAGACCATCACTGAATGTTTGGCCTCCAAAAAATTCCAGGCCATTGGGTGTATTCGTGTTGTTTAGCAGGAAAGACAATATTTCTCTTCTTCGTCGTCTGACCTACTGTAACTATGTTCATCTAGATTTTGATGAAGGCCTTTGTTGGTCAAAACATCTCTGGATGTGTTTATTTGAACAACACATGGAAATACACACAGGTAGAAGTCTCATTACTATAGCCATTTCTTTTCCTGGGTCCTACAGACTATTTTATTTTTCCTTACAAGACATGGATCATGGAAATCCTACCAACGTGCACAAAGAACCTTTTCTTTAACTCAAGCTATTTGTTTTAAACAAATGACCAACAGCTGCTTTAACTGCAAAACAAACATAATAAATGCTAATTACACTGACCTAATGTGTCTGCCGATGTTCTGTGCAGCAATTATTGTGCCACTGGGCATACTTGGGAAAACAGGACATGCTGCCGCCTATCCATGGCTTCTCCAGGGTGTTGAACCACAGCAGGTAATGACAGGACTTGCAGGGTGTTTCATTATCCTGCACTGGTCTGGTCATGCCGTGCTTGGCTCTGCTGGGTGCCAAGCCTGTTATGCCACGGCTGACCGGGCATTCTGTTCACCTCAGTAGACCAGACTTCCTCTGTGACATAGAGTACACTTACATGCACACAAGTGTAATTGTTTGTCACGTTTTTGATCCTATTCAGTAACCTCATGTTTGCATTACATGAAACAAATATAAAGTACACAGGTAAATGGTATCCCTGTACACTTGGCTGTAAGTGCAGGATAGACTGAATTATTTTTAAGTTTGAGTGTCATACTACTTTGAATAGTGGCTGCTTGGAAAACAGTGTTTGCTTAATTATCTTTTTTTTTGGTGCAAATTTAGTTTTCTTTATTGGGGTTTACATGATGGACAGAAATCCATGAGATCCAACTACATTACCAAATTCCTTGGCATATAACAAAAAAAATTTCAGTTCCAGTAATACAGAGAAAAAAATGGAAGAATAATTCCAATACTAACACTCTTTTACTCATGTTTTAATATCCCCAAAGTCTCTTCTCATCCCTCTAGTCAACCCCATAAGAACTGGAACAATGTGAACAGTCGCACCCCTTGTACAGAAAACCCACTCTCAAGACAAAAGTGAAACGTACAAGGATGAAAAGTAAAAAAAATAAATAAAGATTATACGTTATAAACAGTTGCCAAATATATCCGATCTGCCTTTCACATGATAATAATCTTTTCCAGTTTTTGGTCACTGTTAATGGAAGACAAGAGTTACAAATAATACCAAACTTTTCCTTAATGTCCTACCTTGACTTTCATTTCAGCAGGTAGACCATTATTACATGGTTCTTCATCATATTATTTTCAACAGACCATTACATGAGTACGTGCACCACCTGTGCACATAGACAATAGATGATGGTGAAGTGTTTACATGATGTGTAAGGGCGTGTGTCCGCGCTCAAGCAATTGACAAACAGACGCTGGTGTTCAGATAAAAAGGATATATGGACAGTAGTACTCATGTATTGTTTTAGTAAGTCCACTCTATCCAACCATCCATCCACCCACCCACCCATCCATCCATCCACCTACCCATCCATCCATCCGCCCACCTTTCCTTGTCTTCTTTGGTATCGTCAACAAATCAATGATAACAATGTGTTTAAATGCATTTGTAAAAAAAAAAAAAAACTAAAAACTGGCAGCACATTACGGTCAGACAGAGCCACAACTCACTGGAGCTGAACCAAATAATACATTTGTTATGTTCAAAGGTTGTGATGAAGATCAAAGTAAGACTACTCATCAAGCCCACACAACACTGAGAGCAAGTTAAACTGAGAAAATGATTCTGAGCTAAAACTGGCCAATATGAGGACAATGTAATATGCTGTCTGGCAGAGCAATATATCCCTAAATTGGTTTTGCATTTAAAGCGGAAGATACATGGATAAAAGAGAAGCGAGAAGGAGGCGAGGAGAGGTTAAAGAGGCAAGGCTCAGACTGTGACAGACTGATTAAAATGACATTCAAGGTGTCAGATGTGGTGCTGTAGGGAGATTTCATATCATCTCCTCACACATACTGTTCTTAATGGACCAAATTTATGAGCCTGATATAGTCCACTGGACCTCTGAAATGGCATTTTAGAGGTCTCAGCTAAAGCACATGTTAAGTAGAAGTGAGGAAGGCGGCTGTATGAAGGATTCGGTTACGTCTACACCTAAGAGGTTGAATCTATTTCTGTCAACATCATATGATTGTACGGAAGCATTGACACATAATACGGTGCGACGAATACAACAAAGACATTTATCTACTTATCAAAATGTATCCAACATAGTATGAGAACCAACACATGAACAGACACAACGATGTCTTCTCTTCACTGTAAATATGTGCAACATGTTAGTCTTGCAGAAGCATAAGAATAGAGAAGGGTGGTATGGTTAAAGATATACATTCACATTAATATTTAACACATTTATAAAAGACAAGGCATTGTTAAAGATTAAACCAATGGTTTTGGATAGTTTTACAAAAAAGCAGTAACTAGTTGCCCCCATTGTCACATTTCAGATGTCGCTGAGATATTAGCACTTAAACTAAATAATAATTTACCCCCAAAACACTCCTCATATAGTTATGGTTGAATAGTTATTAAAAGCTCAAGAAGGTAAAACTTTTCAATATTTCACAAAAGAGCAAAGGTAATAGAATATTTCAAATATTTGTTTCACCAACGTTTGTTTTATTAAATACAATTTTTTTCTCTTATGCCCTTAACTATCTCCCTTCCGATTCATCTTGTGACCCTTTGGAGGGGGTTCGCTCCCCAGGCTGAGAACCACTGGACTAAACTATAGAACAGTAAATAAGAAAGTATACTTTCAGTTACATTAGATTAAGGCACTGAAACTACGAGGTTAGGTTAAGGAAAAACATCATGGTTCGGTTGAAGATGAGTATGCCTCAATTTGTTATGTAAAATATGTAAAGTACATTACTTTGCTTACGTATACTACATCAGTAAAACAACTAACTATAATATAGAATTAAAAGAAATTGTATATATTTTCTTCAATATGTGCCAAGGACACAAACACGTTGATGGTTGCACTGGGTGGTGTTCTGAGGAGAGGACACACACACACACACACACACACACACACACACACACACACACACACA
>CALSBV010010348.1:4945149-4966038 GCA_943590825.1 Bovichtus diacanthus | reverse complement strand
GAGAGAGAGAGAGAGAGAGAGAGAGAGAGAGAGAGAGAGAGAGAGAGAGAGAGAATAAGAGGCTCAAAAGAAGAAATAATCCTGTTTGAATGTGAAGTCCATAGTTAAGAACCACGCTGTTTTCTAACACACAGACTGTCTAAAAATCTGCTGCCACAAATAGAAGGGGATGGATTTATTGCTAAAATATTGACTGGCGAAGATTAAAAGCATTTAAAGAAAACAAGAGGGTGCATACAATACGAAGATGGCTTGAAATATTATGTAACCTTATAATAACTACAAGGAAAGTATTAAAAAAAGTTATTGAAAAATTTAAATAATTCATGTAAAACTTGAATTTCAACATACAGCCATGAACCGAAAACGTCAAATAATTCAAAATCCTGCTGCCAATTACACTATTTAGAGAGAACAAGCTGTTGATCAAAGAGCATAGATGAATCACATTAATATACTCGGTTCCTCAGTTCCTCAGATTTTCATTTTAGAATGAGAAAAAACACCCGGTGGAAACATTGAAATGATTTGTGAGACATAAGAAAGAAAGAAAAAGTCATCATACCGAGTGGGTTACAGTCTATGAACATCATACTATAATGACATGAGTGTGAGTGTGTGTGTGTGTGTGTGTGTGTGTGTCTGAGTTTTGATTATCTTGCCAACCCTCGGACCGATCTACTTGACGCTTGGCGTGGGTGTTGCTGAGGACCCGAGGGAGTACAGTGCCGTGCTTGAAGTTATTTGGATAGAAAACTACCAACTACCCGGTCTGCCCTGCCAGACTTGGGTTAGCACATGCGCTATAGACACGCATCAAAATCCACACAACAGCGCGGCCACATCCGCTAACGGTCACTATGGGACGTCTTTTGTGAGAATAATCAATATGTAAATTGAAAAATGAGCCTTATTGTGTCCTTATTTAGATGTAATATGTGATGTGTAAGATGTTATTGAATTAAGTTACTTAGTGGCCAATCTACTGTGAAATAAGAAGCAATATTTGTAAACTGTGAAGCGGAAGAGTACACCACCTAAAAGGGTGACAGAAGATCTGATTGGAGCAGAGAAGCGCTGAGAGGCGGGGCCTAAGCACCAACAAGGGGCCAATAGGACCTGGCCCCAGCCAACCAATGGGAGAAGACTATACCTGAAAGGTGGCGGGTATAAAATATGTTGTAAACTAGAGATCTGTGAGACAGAGGAACTGCTTAAATGTGGTCTGTGGACAGTGACATGGTCCTCAGCTGAGTACTTTTGCAATGCTACCATATCATCATGGAATAAATACAGCTAATATGAAGAGAAGTTTTCTGAAATTGAAAAAAATAGCGCACCTGTTCGTGCCATTACGTTACCGGTGATAGAAATGAGGGTGTCTGTGTGTGTGTGTGTGTGTGTGTGTGTGTGTGTGTGTGTGGCTGTGATCTAAGTGGGGAATGTAGAACACGTTGGATGTTCATTCGTACCGTTACGGTACAGGTGGCCGGAGCGGCCGTGCAGCACCGGACAGCAGCGAGAGCCCATCAGGAGAAAATCGAGAAATAAACACAAATCTGTTATATGCAAGCTGTCAGATTAATCCAAGCCTCTCTATTTCTTCGACCCTCGCTCTCTCCATTTCTGAGCTGGTGTATGTATGAGCAAAACGCCGCTCATAAACCAAGGAAATAACAATATTATTCTGATTACTCACCATATGTAACGATAATTCACCATCTCAGTATCTCCTGCAATTCGGCATAACACATAATCCACCAAAGAGCACGCGTTAAAGTATTATTTTAATTATATCCAGATGTTCACCACTCACAAGTGACATTCTTTTCACTAACTCCACTTCGACATAACACAGCGCTTTCTACAGTTACTGTGGCGTCTTCCTGATTTGCAGCTTTTCCCTCATCAACTTCTCACGGAACTTCATCCTAATTTATTATCATTTTTAAAATCAACCCTGTGGACAAGAGTTTCACAATTCTGCTAAAGCTTGGTTCGTTGGATAACAACAATTGTTATGACCAATGCAAACGATTTTGAAATTCTTGAAAATAAAGCTTATGGCACATAATCTATGGTTAAGGCTAGGCAACTGAAATACTTGGTTGTGGTTAGGGGAAATGTTAAATATGGTTCATGGAAATGTTAAAATTCATTGCAGGTCTGTGACAGACTCCGGTATCCTGCATGAGAGTCTGACGTGCTACAGTACACAAAAGGTCACACTACTTCTCGCATTTTCATTCACACTGGAGGAAAATCTTGACATGCATAATTATCCAATAAGGATGCAATTCAAAAGGAACTCCTTCCTTAATCCTGCATCAGCATGAGATTTGAAATGCAGATGAAGTGAAGGATAGCACAGGACTAGCTATAACGATGTACCTGTAGATGGATGATAATAATAATGATAATGTGCAGCTGTTGCAGTGAGAACTCTTCCTGGATCATCTATCCTAACAAGCCTTCAAGCCTAACAAGCCAAGGTGAAATCTGACTCTGGTTTCAATGTGCCTACTTCTACTTGTTTGTTCCTCAGTGCTTCTATGTATGTGAATGGACGTCTGGACTCTGTATATCTAAATTATGTATTGTCTATTATCTAGACTCTCACTTTATCAGCTATGTTGTCATTTATCACCAGCCACTGAGATAAGCGCCAGACGCATAAATATGAGGAATGGCATCATGACATTTACTAAGACACTATCCATTACTTCACTAACAACAATGTTGCATTAAACAACATGTTCAAATAGCTTCCTCTAGTATGCTTAAATGCTGTACATAACTTATTGCGGGTGCATGTTTGTATTTGTGTGTTTGCGTTTGCCTTAAGATATGGCATCTTACATTAGTACTATTCTAATCTGTATGCAGAAACTGCCTTGTATAGCCTTGTGTATCTCATTCATCCAATCAGCTAAAAACACTTCCAGTTCCAAAGTAAACAGCGATAAACAAAATGCATCACACTAGTGGCTCCATGCAGACCTCAAGGCATTTGGAGCAGACACATAATTACATTCATCAAAAGGCGAATGCAGATTGTGATTGTTTCATTATTGAGCAAGGCTGTGGGCTGTACACATCTAAGAAGGGATTATGTGTCCTACTTTTCTAAAACACAGCAGTCAAACCATTAGTGCTTTAGGAATGTGATAATAAAACATATTTTGTGTGTGTTTTTCATAGGAAAATTACTATGGAGAGCCATTTCATTGAAATCCCCACCCAAACTGCGCACCACCTATCCAGTTAACAAAAACACAACATATCAAGTTACCAGACACCACCTATCCAAATAAAAGAGGTAACCCATTGGACATCAACACTACACAGTTGACAGTGCAGACGGACCCAATTGGACGTCTCTCGTCACCCAGTCAACATCGGCGATGTAATGTCTTTGTGTTTTGGTTTTTCACTGTAAAATAGGATAATATGTAAAATATAAGATGATTAAAAGGAATGAATATGCATAGTCTAATGCGCAAAAAGAAAATATAAACTTAACTGACAAAAAAGAAAAGGATGAAAATTCAACTGAAAAAAAATAATATGCAAGATGCAGTTATTTAATGAGGATGGAATTCTGCTCAGCTACTCAGAATGCCACACAGCTTGGTACTCCTGTATCTCCAAAGGAATAGACTGTTGTCATAAATGCAATCCCCTGTGGGGTCATAATGCTTTTCAAAAGGTGCAACAAAACACAGACCTGTCGTACTAGTTTCCAATCCAGTTCTACTCCTGTGGGTCTGATTTTTTTTGTCTACCAAAAGTAAAACACAGAGGTAGCCTATACGTTGTCCATTTCAGAGTGATGCTGTCTCTGTTCCCCATGTTGTCACTTAATGGAACAACTTAACACAAAACCTTAATTGGAAAATATGTGGAATTTAAACTGAGTTTTGGCTAATACAATAAGGTGAGTCTCCACAAACAGGTATACACATATTTACAAATATATATTACACAGATATTAACAAGACAATCGTTATCTTGTGGAGTTAAAAAAGGATATCTGTGTAAATTGCTCATTCTGCAATGAAGACTACAGAAGAGAAAAAGCCTGGACTCGGAGCCGCTCTAACCAGTAATCAGCAATCAGTATGAACGACCAGACGTTTCCTCACCGTGGCATTTATATTAAACAGCACTGGAGGTTGTCATTGTACCATGTAGCAATGATTTAGTTGCGACAATACACACTTAGGGATCCTGATATACTGTAGGACAACAAGTCCTCCAGATTAAACGACAGCAATTGTCATCCACGTCCTCTGGAAGGACACTTAGAAGTGTTACCTGATCTGACGCCCCCATCAGCAAGACAACAGTATTTCCTTCCTGCCTTCCAAACCAGTTGCAAATCAGTGTTGAAAAATAAATCAGTAATTAACATTGAGATTGAACATTGAGACAACTGCTTCAGATTTAAAAAGGAAAGATCACGGTTTGGGTTCAAATATATATTTAATTAAGGAAACATTGTGGTTCGAGTTAAAGTGACTTCTTTGCAAAGGGTAGAGGGACTTCATCGTCATGGTGACAATACTGAATGCTTAACAATTTTAAAAAAAACAACAACATTGACTGTCAATTGGAAACGGGAAACAAACCACAGTGCACAGATTTGGGGACCCATCCATCCACCCAGACCTCCTCCCTACACAGATTATGTCACGACTTACTCCTTTGCTTCAGTCATATTACTACGGCCGCTAGAACATAACAACACATGTCATTTTGGGGCATTGTTTGAAACAACTGAAGCTGTCGTTCTGTCTAAATAATGGTCTTGGCGGGGAAAAGCCCATTTGTACCTTGTCCATTACTTGCGGGACACCTTGTCATGTCCTGATATGCGTAAACAAGATTTAAGAGTAGGCGAGCACCATAGGTTCCCTGGCATAGGCATATAAGCACTCTGATTTGTCCCCTTCTGATATTTCAGCCCTTTGTACTGTCTTGAAAAAAAACATGACGCATCCAACACTCAAACCTCCACATTCTCTGTGCCATCACCCTAAAAGAGAAATTCATTGGTTGTGGCTGTCGTTTTGTAATTTGCCTGCAGTCACCTGCTGTTTGGTGAATCTGTGGTGGTGTGTCTTTGAATTACAATCAAGTCAAATTATGCAGGCGGAAAATTATTTGGAAATCTGAGTTTACACTGAACAGGAATCCGTACACAATTTAAAACAGAAATTAACACAGAGGCTAAGTTTCACATGTAGGAATTCCAGGGAGCCTATGGTGCTCTCGGGGATGAAATGTAAAACCGCCTGACACTCCAGTGTATTTTCATCCAAAGCTATGACTGTGCGCACATGAACTTATGTAGCCGCTCTCCAGATTTCTATTCCCCGTTGTGTTTAGAAATGCCAAATCCACTTAGTACTTTTATGGCTCAACTAAGATCCCACGTTAGTAATTACTTATCAATATTAACAAAATTCATGCAGAGCAGGTGAGGTATTAGCATAAGGGAAATCTCATTTATACTGAAGGGGAGGAAAGTAGGCTACCACTGAAAATATTTGCTTTGAAATACTGTACTCGGTACGGTTTGAGGTACTTGCTGTATTAATTGAACATTTCTATTTTGTGAGACTTTTGACTATTGCTCCACAACATTTCAGAAATAAATTGCTCTTCTTACTCCAAAGAATCCATATTACAGCTGTAGTGTATAGCCCAGTTTCTTGGCAGATAATGATTTTGCATGCAAACCACATGATAGGCGTGTAAATATGCTGTGTTGTTAAACACAGAGCTTAAAGTACCGGACACAAAGTATTTACACTCCACCAGGCCATGTTAACACATCAATACTTAAACACGCAAAACAGACCACTTATGCTCCTGAAAGGATATTTGCATCTATCATTTATCACCATTTTTCTTTTTGGCTGAAACTTCACTCCAAATGTCTACTCAATGCTGATAACATGCTTATGCGTATAGGATAAATATGCCTCATACAGTGTAGAGTGAGAATAATCAGCAAAAGCTGTCCCATAGAAAACTGCCTCTTGATCAATAAATGTATCAAAGAAAAATTGACCAATTGTACTTTGTACTGAACTGAATACAGCTTGTGCGTATTATTCCCTGTAATCATAAACACTGAGCAACACAATTGAAATATTGCTCTACTCATTTTATGCCGCATTTCAGTTATTAAAATGTGACAATTGGGAGCTTAAATGTGAGTTCCTTAATATAATATTATATTAGAGGATTTATTGGAGCTTCTTTGCTTGATATGTGGTGTAGATGTATCTGTTACATTTGAAAGTGAAAAGAAACACACATAAGAGGTTAGTTGGTCTCACTGGAAAAAGCCAGTTATCTGTGTGCACACAAATATAGTGTTTACCCCAATAAATTATGACAGTAGAGCTATTACACGGCAGTTGCCGCTGTTGCTCTACTTTTGAAATATTCACTTTAGTCTGGTCATTGGTAAGGGAAATGCATGTTCAAAACAGCCCTTTTATAACTGATAGTGGAGATGTGTGAGTGAGTGTGAGCGTGCATCTGTGTGTGTGGTATCCAGTATTTAGTGCATAATTAGTGTAGATGCTGATTGACAAAGAAAGCCTAATAGGAAACTCAATATAGAGATTAATGTGTTCACACCGGATCTTCACATTCCTCGGGGAATTACAGAACATGTCTCGTTCTATCTGTTCCCTCAGTTATTCATGCTGATGCTGGGTTGTGCATGTTTCATAAAGGGACTGACAACAACCAGATAGATGTTTTACAGAACAAGACAACCACTACTGACACTATGAGGAATGTAACATCTCTAAAACATTATCTGCATTTCTAAAAAAAAAAAAAAAAAAAAACATTGTGGAACAGAAGTGATACTTTTGGTTTTACTCCCAGGATGTTTTTAGCTTCTTAGGGTAAATTAATTTGGTGGTTTCTTTGGTGAATCCATGGCAGTAGTATAAAAAAAGAAACATTGAAGACAAACTGTATTTTACTTCTCCAACTCCCAACAGCAAACAAGTGTGTCCCAGGAAAAGTTAGAACAAATGACTGCAACACAGAGTGTAGGCAAATAACGACTCAAGAAAGTCTTTGTACTGGGACCTTTTTGAGTTCAGTGTCCCGGCTCTGCATGCGTACGTACTTCCTTCAGGCACCAGCCACAACCACACACTCTTTCTGACACCAACAAAGGCCTTTGCCTTTTTTTGACCTTTTTCCAATGTGGCTTTTATTGCCAAATTATACTGCCAGTGATTGGAATGGAAGTATTACAACATTCAACACTATTACAAACTCAATCAGTACTGTGTGACAAAGTGCAGCTTGCTTGATACAAGTTTGCCCCTCTGTGCTCACCATATTGGAGCTCACTGCAGTCCGTATGTGGAGGAATACTGCAGAGACGGCTTTGGGGGATTTGGGGGATTTGGGGCTCATCAACATTGTTCACGTACACAGAGTCAGACAGAAGACAGTGCATGTTAGTCTGTGGATATTATTCCTGGCTATCTGCTGAGTTTGGGGAGACTTGCTGCTGCCACCAAGGTCTTATACTCTAAAAATAATATATTCAGAGGTCCAAACCCAAGTAAACACAATACTTAAATGTCATGATCCTACAACACATAATGCAACTATATTGCTCCCTTTTTAAAACAAAATATACTCTATACCCCTTCTCATCTGCTGAGAGTCCTGCTGTGCATGTACGTCTCCTTAGATTTATGACCCTGGAACAACCTTCTCTAAAATAATACATTGAATCTAAGGTCAAACATTTGGAGGATGGAAAATTATTCTCTGTGAAAAAAAACGAGAATAGTAATATTTGCCAAACTGACAAAAATGTCGTACATAAAATGTGAGAAGAGGTCACTGGAGAAATGATTTAAAAAGTAAAAAAAAAAACTGAGGCTAAGAAGAATCTTTGTCAAGATCTTACTTATCTGAAAGATTTCCAAATGCAAAACTATCATCATTAAAAGTCAAGGTCAGAGACTGTACTAGTACAGTCGTGAAAAAAACAAAAACCTTCTCATAATAATAATAATAATAATAATAAGTGATAGATTAGTTTACCAATACAAAAAGTACAGCAGTCACAAACACAACCAGGGTTAATTGTGTTAATTGTCTCATTATAACATAGCAAACAAACTTATACAAACTTTGGCTGACAGCGATCACAGAGAGACAAGTTCAAGGTAGCCCACCTCACATGTTGTCCTCAATGTGTAGAATTCTACATACTAATAATGCAAACAAATACAATCGACCAAATTCCTGCAAAACTTAATCTGCAACATGGAAAACGAGAGAGCCCAGACAGGTCTTTCATAGTCTATTCCAAACCAAACACGACAAGCACTTTGAAGAGGAATTCTGTTTTCTTTTAAGCTTTTGATGCACATAGACTGCATCTGGAAAGTTAATTCACATTCCCCGACTGTTTCTTTCGCACTGCTAATTTGTATTTTGGGCCCGAAGCAAAAAGAACACAGCGTTCATTATAATGTGCCAACATCAATACAAAGTCAGAAACAAAGCAAAGGTTAGATTGCATCCCTTCATAACAATATGATGAAAAATACAGTTTGCTGTCAAAGTCAGAGAAGATGAGACTGCTGATTACCAGAGAGCAGTCCAGCCTTGTTTCATGTAGGAGTAAAACCTGCAATGGCCATCAGTCACACACGATGAAATGTAAATGATGTCCGTCTTAACATGCAGTGTGCATGTTTTTTATACATTATTCATGACCTGGCATTGACCTGTGGGCCTTTTAAGAGTGCACTCATGGCTGGTTTTACACATTCAGGAATGAATAAATGTTTTGTCTGTTTTTAGCATAATCATTACAACCTGCTCATATGCAGTAAAAGGAAATATTTTCCTTCAAATAATCTGGGGACGGCGGGGGCCTTCCTTGGAATGGCTTGATGGAAAATCCCAAAACAATAATATTCCTCTGCTCTGCTCCAAGCATTTAATCTCTCTACCACCCACTGTAGCTACCATCAGTCTATTTACTCTATTTTTCAACAAAAGCATCCTCTGAGATGTGATTGAAGACACGGCACTGACTTAGTTTGACTGGTTTCCTCTGGCTGTTTGTTTCAGAGCCCTGGGGGCCCTGATGACAAAGACTCCAGCAGCATAAGACCGCAGCTGCAAGCGCACTATAGGCCATAAGCCTCCTGTGGACTTATCCACACAGCCTGTCTCTTCAACCACACCAGTGTTTGGTTCTGCAGCAACAT
This sequence comes from Bovichtus diacanthus, assembly GCA_943590825.1. Lineage (NCBI taxonomy): Eukaryota > Metazoa > Chordata > Actinopteri > Perciformes > Bovichtidae > Bovichtus > Bovichtus diacanthus. Next base: position 4,956,757 of record CALSBV010010348.1, on the reverse strand, counting down.
AATTGCCTGTTATTTATACATCCTATAGGTTTAATTCTTGATTATTCAATACCCTTTCAAATTTCCATCACAACACAGGAAAATAAGCCACCTGTCCATTTAATTACAACATTGCATTAATGGTTCAGATGTATCAGCTTTTGCTGGTCTTGCAGAAGGCCAAGATTCGATTCTGGACCATATTATAAGCTTGGCAGGAAAACAGAGTAAAACAGCCAAGTGTAGTAACAATAGCCAAGTGGCAGTTAGTGAGCTGGATGTGTGTGTTGCTGCTTTAAATGCCTATCAGCCCAATTGTGTTCATCCATCCGATCCATCCATTTGTATACTGCATGATGAAGTTGCCTCTCATAGTATAGATATATACTGGCTGCCTGAGCACATTCACTCTGACTGAAACAAAGGGCTACACACATTCAATGGCACACATTCAACCTGCAGTTGGAAGATTGTCTGATTAGAGATCCATGTCCAGAGACATCACTTAGGAGGATTGTGTCTCCAAAATCAAATCCCCTTGTTTAAAGCCACACTAGTTGCATGGCTTTGGGGATGGCAATGGGAAGTTGGCCCATCACTTTGGACAGTCTGAAATAGCTTAACAACTATTGGATGGATTGACAGAGGACTTTGTACAGCCGTTCAGGTTTCCCCAATTCCCTTAATTAAACCTACAGACTCTAGAGATCCCCTGACTTTTGCACTAGCACGACCACACGGTTGGCTTTTCTTTTTTTCTTTTTTTTTAATAAAATGTCAAATATTATATCTAAACTAAGTGGTGAAAAAGGTAAATATATTACCTGCTAAACATAAGCATGTTAGCATTGTCATTGTGAGCTTGTTAGTATGCTGGCATTAGCACTTACTCAAAGCACCACTGTACCTAAGCACAGCCTCCATAACTGCTAGCATGGCATCACACTCGTAGTCTTGTTAATTAGTTATAATTGTTCTGTGTGTCCCTACAACCCCTTTAAAACTCCATGAAGCCCACTGTAGAAACACCAAACTCCACAGACCTTCCGCAGATCTTTTTTGATCCTTTCTACCCACTGCACCGAGACATCACTGGTCATAATTCATTTTTACAAGGCAGCTGACCATGGCCTCCAAGACTCCATTGAGCATATGCTTAACAACTTATGTAGCACTGTGGACAAATACAGTCCAGCAGTACAGCACATAGCTTGGTTCACTGCTGTTAAGACACAACTCAGAGAAGACGGCCTTATTCACTACAGTACAGGAGCAATTATCAGTGACTATTCTGCACTAAAGTGTATTTTACTTTATTCAGCTTTAATCTGCTTCATAAATCACTTAAGTCCCAGTTGTGTTGTATTCACAGTTAAACAAAATATCGTTTCCCCCTCATTTATTTCCCCATCTCCACTTGCTAATCCATCTTGACCAGTGTTGAAAAACATCTACAAACTCACTTTTAAAGTAACAAGCTTACCAGAGACCTTTATTAACTAAATAAAGAACACCACATGTCCAAAGTCCATTGTTGGAGATGTTCTGGAAAGAAGAACTGATCATTTATTAATTATAAATGTATTCAAAGTAAAATACTTGATGTACTACTTAGTGTATTCTACAGTCAAACTCTTACACAGCTTTGGTGCAAAAAAACATTACGATACATAAAATGTATGAATAGTAAATACATAATGCTGAGTCATTTATAATATATTGTTGCATTGCATGTTAATGCTCTTATTGTAAATGGAGGCAATTAAACGTGTGTAAAACAGTGAAAGCTGATCAGACGGCAGAAAGCAAAAGCCAGAGCCGACTCCAGGCCGGAGCCTCCGGACTCCATCATTTCCTCCGTCCTCTCCTGCCTGTACTCGTTTTTTCTCTTTCTGCTCTGTGTCATTGTTGGAACTCTGAAGTCATCTTCCCTCAAGAAACTTACACGCTAATAGGAGACCAGACAAATGCTTCCCCAAGTGGATTTCACAAAAAGAAAAAGCTGTTATTAAACTGAGTCTTCTCTTCCACAACAACAGATGGAAAGGCTTGAAAGGGAAATTAGATTTATAAGTTTGAATTGTTCATAACTCTGGCTCCTCTGTGTTAATAACTGCATGTGACCTTTCTGGAGTAGAGAACAGCAGTTTGTCAATGGAAACTGGAAAAAACAAATATATCTGAGAAATATTCAGTTGTTAAAACGTTTTCTTTTTTGAGAATATCATCTGTGATCTGAAATCACAAAAGAGAGAATAATGTCCTGCACCAGCAACAAAGTCATCAATACAGCCTACTGTGGTAATACAAAAGCACTCAAGAGACACCTGAGGGAAAAATAGATGTCAGTCAGAATGACATTTTAAATGTCCATCTCTGGCAGAAGCAAAACCATCAAAAGTTATTAGATAGGTTTGTCTCCTCGGAACACTGTGACAGTATCCGACAGCATACGGACATGCCTGCAATGACTGTGCTGATGTGCTGATGTTTAGCACGTGCAATGTGAAGCATGTTCTCCATCATACTTTAGCGTCTTAGCATGCTAGCATGTGGTTGTAGCACTGAATACAAAGTACAGCTGAGGGTGATGGGAGCACATTCATTTTGCAGGTAGACATAAATAAATGTACAGGAAAACAAATTTGGATGGCAGTAGATTAAAAGTTAAGGGATCGACAGTTATTACAATTCGTCCAGAGGGGGACATGAACGTATGTGCCGAATTACATGGAAATCCACCCAGTAGCCATTTCATTAAAAGCCACACAAGTTAACCTCATAGTGGCGCTACAGGAAAAGTCTGTGGTCACCAAAGTCAGTACAACACATCATTTGGGAACCATGGATGCCTGTACAAAATGCTGTGGCAATGCATCCAGTTGATATAGATATACACATACACTCATTGGTCACCTTATTAGTAAAACATTCTAATAATTGGCAGGACCTCCCTTTGCCCGTAAAACACTTTGAATTCTCAGTTGCATGGATTTAACAAGCTGCCGCTAGCGTTACACAGTCGCTGCAGATTTGTCAGCTGCACACTCAAGCTGTAACTGGAGGCCATCGGAGTACACGGGACTCATTGCCATGTTTGTGAAGCCAGCTTGAGATGACATTTTGCTTTGTGACATGGTGCGTTATCCTGCTGAAAGTAGCAATTAGAAGATGGTCAGACTGGCAATAAAGGAATGCATATGCTCATCGAGAGTACTTACATAAGCTGTGGCATTTGTGCTCAGTTGATATCAAGGGGCCTAATGTATGCCACGAAAATATTCCGCACCAGCTTGAATGGTTGACTCAAGGACGGATGGAACCAAGGATCCATGTTGCTCTAAGACATACATTTTACTGATTCCAGACTTTTTAATGATAGAAATTGTCTACATCCTCATTAATGTGAGTTTTGCATTGCATCAGTTTGACATCTAAAAGATAAGACTGTGTTCATCCTTATATTAGCGGTTTTGTCAGTCCTCTATATTCATGAAATACAGACATACGGTGAGGCCCTGTGCCAGGGTAAAGCGAGGATTTTGCTTGAAGAAGAGCCAAGTTCAGATGAAACAGACTTGCTTCAGTTGGCAAGGAAAATTTATGTCATTTTTATTTTAGTGCTTGTTTTCACTCTCACTTCTGTAGTCTTCCTATATGACATCCAATTACTGCCCCTGAACAACTGTAACCAATCCTGTGTGTCTGTGTGTGCGTGGGCGAGAGAAAGCAGATATGTGACACCAATGCTCTGTTGGTCAACTAGCATCTCAACACAGGACCGAGACATTTTGAATTAATGCATTCTACAGTATACTAACAACACACCCTCCATGCACAATGTGTTACCGTCAGAAATCAAAAGACAGCACAGTGCTAATTAACGGTATTTTGGCAGCTGGGTGACTGTCGTGGAAACAAATAAAAGTGTGTGTGTGCAATGCTGTTGCTGCTCCACTATTACGCACATTATTTCTGTCTATTTAGAATATTCAGTATAACATCAACTAAGAAGGACAAACAGCATCATATTAATATGATAATGAACATACACTTCTGGAATCTGCTACAATGTCGGCGATTTCCAGGACGTCGACATGTATTTTCCATGCTAATTTGTGTTTGTATCTTATTTTAGAAAGCTACTGTGTGATTCATTAGGTTTGTACGTCGAGAAGTTGGAAACAGGTGTTGAGGCATGGTGACATGATGACAAATGTTAGATTTTTATCACAGGCAGAGGTGTCAGTGTGTTATTACGGGAGAGATAAGTAACTGAGAATCTGCTCTGATGTTCACTGACAAATACAAAAAAATGTTGGTTACATCAACCTTCATCTTAAATTATTAATAGCCGGTCTCAACAGTGCCTGTCATAGCTAACATTTAGTAATTAGATAGTATATATGTATATATTTGTGAATTATTTCAGTAATCTGATAAAAAGGTGTGCACCATGGATCAGCCCTTGAACTCCCTCTGATTTTTCTCATTTATATGAATGATATGTGTGATCTCCATCTGCAAAACCTATTTTTATGACATCCTTCATTTAATCAAACTAATGAAGCCCTGTACACTACACACTGAGATGTGAATTAATTAATATTGTCTGTTAAAGCCTCTGGAAACCCAAATCCACAATATCCTTCTAATTATGTAATTTAGGTTCTCATGTACATAATAGTAAACATTATTAGAAATACAATATCAGAAGTTTCAATCCAAATTACAGAGTCTCTGTGTTGGTTTTTGATTCCTACTTGGCGTCAACCTCAATTGCTGTTTTCTTTCTTTTTTTTTTTCTTGTGCTGGCTTTAAGATGATTCAGTTTATATGCAGTTTGTTTTCTAACTGTTTGTCTTTCCCTCTCTTCTTTTTGTAATGCTGTTACCTGACTGTCTCTATCCTGAACCTTCATCTGTGGATCTTGAAAAATATTGTAATTTAAGTTTTTGTAAACTTTTATGATATTGGATTTAAATTTGACTGGTGTTTGCTGGGACATTTATAAGAAAATAATGGAATTAATTCCGCGAACCAATTAAAAAGAAATCCAGGTCAGTTGTCCCACCCAAACAGTTGCAACAGAACCTCTCAGCTCCCGCTCCTTCAAAGGGCCTCTCGTCTCTAAGTAGCCTTTTGCAATTAGCCGGCTAACTATATATCGCCGATATTTGAGCTCTCTCTCTCTATAAATATCTCTCTCTCATCATCACATACATACCCTTCATTCAAAGCCCTCTCGTTCTCTAACCATCTTATGCACAACTCTATATTCCTTGTTCCAAATTAGGACTCAGGTAATGGATTCATGACCTAATGTTCATGACAACAGATGCATATTGTTATCTGTTATAACTGATCTGGGACTTTAGCGTTGAGCTTTGTGTTTTTAGTATGTATTGCATGTGGCACGTCATGTGTAGAGATATACAGTATTATCTTGCAGATAAGTTACATTTATTTCTTTTTTAATGGGTGAACTGATGGTGTACCAATTAACTATGCATCAATTATTAGAATATATTACAGCATGAAACAAAATTGTGAACAAAAACCTTCCCTCTTGACGCTGTGACCAGCAGAACCATATCATATACAGTACATTTGAGAGTCTGTGGCAGTTGCATTCAGAGGCTAATTACCTTTGGAGCTCTAGTTTCTTCTGCTGATCTGAGGAATGTCAATGTCTATTTCTAGTGAACCCATCCCAGTGGCAGCATTAGACCAGACCCCCTGCTGATTATCTGAGAACATTTCATTTGTGGCAGTGTTGTTCTTGTTGTACTTGGACGCTCAATCGCACCAGTGGTCTCAGTTTAGCAAGCTGTTTCTGAAGTCAACCAATGCTTATGTGCCAGATTTAGAGTTAAAGGGGTTATCTCGTCAACTCATTCATAAGAAATGACTTTAAAATGGGCTTGTCAAGAGCCAATCCACCATCAGCAGACAAATACGCACAACTAGATTACAAATCTTGTAACATGGGTGGCATATTTAGAGGTGATGGACCGTTTAGGTCAAATGTCCCCTGCCGGCAGCAGAAAGAGAGAGCAATTTAGACCTTACTATGATTCTGGAATAATGCATGACATAAGAAAATTGGCGGTTGCTGCTGCTATTTAAAACTATTCTACAATTGGAGGTCCGTGGCTGAATATAATAGTTTTAAAATTGTATTTTAATGAATTAACTATGTTGGGATAGTCAAGAAGCTACAGTGTGGAAAAACAACAATGCACATGTCCATCATATTGCAGTTGGACGCTGGGCAGAAACATGTGTCACAAGAAACTGAATAAAACATTTTATTATTGGAATTTGAATTGCTCAACTTGAATCATTTACAGTTGATTTTAAAGTTGAACTTATTAGTTTTGAACTGAATTACAATGAAACTGAATGTAATATTATGCAATCAATTTCTCTGAAAATGTTTTGGATATTTTCATTTTATTACACTCAGCTTCAGGAATTCAGTTAACACATTTAATTTAATGTGATTCAAATCCGATTTAATTATTGAAGTTCAAATCAGTTGCAAGTGACACATATTTATATTTATGCCTACAAGCCTGTCTCCATACAGAACACATTTCATTCACATATAATGTATCACTTATTTTCAAAATAATTTGAGCTACTAAATGATCATAATTGCTATGATGGATTAGGTAAGCATATTTTTTTTTAAGATAAATTGAATCTAAGCTCAAAGACACACTTATAAGTTTGCTCATGGTCTTCACTCAGTAGATGGAGCTGCCTCAAGTGTCTGGTCCATTAAGGCTCATTAATATTCATTTCACTCTTCAATGCAATGCAATTCTTAATAGGTGTTAAACAATAAATATACTTTGTCAAGTAATGAAACATTTGTATTTTAATAGAAATATAAAAGAAAACAGTAAATATGTGTAATCTGTAAAAAAAAGAAAAAAAAAAAAAAAGAACATCTATACTGGAGGGGGCTATTGGATGGAGGCAGATGTGTGAGGTCATTTGCACATAAGGCATGTGACGTAATGCAGTAGTAATTAAGTATTGAAAGTGGTTTTCAATGTGTGGAAAGATAGAGCTCTTTGTGTCCACTCTGGTGTGTGAGTATACATTTCTCTGCCACTTTTGAAGACACCCTGATCATGTTTCAAGGATAAAAATAGTGTCTGTGTGAGTCTCTCATAGTATATACTGTACCCTTCTCCTCCTCCTCCCGCTACTTCTCTCTGTCTCGTATAGCTCTGATAGATGTCCAACTATGACAACCTAAAGTGTAGATCTGAAGCTCCACAGCATAAACCTTTTAACTTTATTAAACTGTCAAACCACCATTATTTATGCAGCTGACAGATATCAACGGCGTTGGCATGGAGGGTAGAGGACTACATCTCTCCCACTCCTGGTTCACCTTGTCTCACTTTCTGTGTCACATGACCTCTCTCATGCAGCCTCTTAACAGTTATTGCTGATATTAAACATCATGATGACTTTAAATACCATCTTCAACATAATTACTGCTATGTAATACAACTTTAAGAATACATTGTTATATAAACTACCATTCCTGGGCTCCTGAAACTAACGTCGTGATCTTTAGTCGGCAAGAGTTAATAATTCGGCAAGGATCAAGGACATTTGTTTGCTAGTTGCTGATGTTTGTAATGGAACATTTCATCATACTGTAGTAACTTCAACTGTTTGTATGAAGCTTCAAATTATTTCTATGTCCTTTGATGGAACCAGGACAGCAACTGTATGGGGGTCACATGTTTATCTAGTGAAGGACATACTGCCCCTCCCCAGGGGGCTCCTACACTAAACTCATCTCCTCTGTTTTATGGCTTTACACCTCTGACATTATTCACAAACAGGAACTCTGAACAAATAGAGTTCTGGCGTCAATCATGTTTTCTTTCAATCACTTTGATCACTTTGATCTCTATTGTCTTGACTCAGGAATATGGTCAGGAATACTATAAGAGTAGAAGAAGAATCTCCGTACTTTGGGCTTCGCTGCAGACTGCTTGACACTGCATCGTTGTTCCTTCTTGCAAGAATAAAGAATTCAAATATTACTTATTCAATGAAGTATCTTTATTTCAGTATAATGGATCTGCTCCTCACCACCTATTATTATAGTTTGTATCGGTTATATTCCACGACATGTTAAAATAGTCATTTTGTGTTTTTGTTAAACTGATTTATCGTGACTCTTCTACACACAAACCCAATGACAAAGGCAGGGCTGGGTATAAAACCTCATTACTTTTTTCAGTACTGACCAAAAGTCTGTAACACTAAACCCTGGTCAAATTCATAATGATGTATGCTGAGGCTATTCTTTGATCATAAAATTAAATTAACAACTTTTCATTTTTGAGAACTTTTGCTCTTTTAAAAATGAAAATAATATAATAATGAGGTACTGCTGATACTACTCTGAAAATGCCCTAGAGTACATTTAAAAACATTTCAGTAGTGAAACACTTTCATCTGGAACAAGCATGAAAAGAGGATCCAGTATCATTATACACAGAAAGGCACGGGTCAAACAACTCTTTCTGACACAAACGTTCCTGACAGACTTAGAAGCATTTGGTTTGTCTTGTCGTGTTTTAACTTGACAGTAAAGCTGCCATTGCATTTTCTGATGCTGCAGAGTGTCTGCAGGGAAAAGACTTATTGAATTACTGGAGACAGAAGAAAAGAGAAAGAACTTTGATGGTGTGAGAGGGTGTATATGTAACAGGTTTGCTTATGCCTACAACATGGATGCAAACATTTGATAAGGCTGTTAAATGGACTGCATTTATATAGGGCTTTTCCAATCTTTGCGATCACTCAAAGCGCTTTACACATGTCCGCATTCACCCATTCATCCAGAGTCAGAGGCTACCACATGCTCATCAGTAGTGTTAACCACTCACACACACCATTGGCCATGCAATGGGGTTCAGTATCTTGCCCAAGGACACTTCGACATGTTGGCCGCAGAGGTTGGGGATTGAACCGCTGACCGGTGGACAACCACTACACCTCCCAGAAGCAATTTAATGCCACCGAGTGCAACATCCCTGGCCTAGCCAAACAGGAAAGGCTCCTGGTTCTCAGAGGCAGAAAACACACAGAGCAACCATAGTCACAAAAGAATTCTGACTTTGGATTAAATTCAAACTGCCAATTTCTCCTGAAAAGATCTGACATTTGACACATTACATTTGTTAGCTATTGAATGCATCTGTCAATGAACTGCACAGGGTCACTGATGTCATGTATGCTCTAAATGTGGATCTGTCAGGTTTGAATCACTGACGATTCAACAGAAAATAAACAGAAGCAGATCAGTAACCTTCCTGTTAGTGAGCTTACTGACAAACTGATGATCCCTCATTCTGTTATTCAGCTGTTTTTAACATCTTTGCAAAGATGGGACAAGTCAAACTTGTATAATGTTTCCCTCCACCTACACACAAGGTCAGTCTCGTATTTCTCTCTCCAGCATCCAGCTGCTGGATTCAGCTGAATTTCCTGAACTGACTGAACAGAAAAGCAGAATCTTCAGCCGTTCTCCTGAGGATTCTCCTGTTGAGTCTCTGCAGACTTGTTAGCTTGTTCACTCCCACATTCCCCGTCAGACCAATTCCTCCCTCCAGATTAAGACCACCGACCATGTTGGCCATGTCAGCCATTTCCAACTGTGTTTCTGATGCGTAACTTCTACGCTTTATCTTGCACTGTCAAACACTGCCATCATCTCAACTCTCAAACCATGCAGGATATGTATTCCACCATGAGGAATAGTGTATCTGTGTGAAACTGTCTACAGCATCCTCTTAAGGGACAACATAAAATGTGATGTGTGCATGCACTTATCAAGTTATGGATAATGTACTGCCATTGCTGTGATAACACTTCTTTAGGTTCAGGCTAATTTGTTTGTACCCAATGGGAACATTTGGTTGGCGGTAAAATGACAAGGTATCATGACACACATTTTGCAAACAACGAAGGCAATAGACAAACATGATCAAATAAAGATACTCCAGGCTCTTACTTGCTGATTCAGAAGGAAAAGTTAAAGTAATGCATTCAGGATGACTGCAACCATAGACATGTGTAGCTAGAGCATCCTGGATCTACATGTCACATGCATGTAACCATAGGGTTGGTGGGTTCTAGCATACAACTGAGGCCACAACACAGATTCTGTTTGTGAGAAAATGATTGTCAGACTATTTACTATCTGCCTGATTTAAATGGATCATCAAACAGCAGTGTCTCAGAGTGAGGCTGGGTTAACAATCAACATGAACCTGGCAGTAACACACATTGTCTTTTTATATATGAGATAACTCTCCCACTACAGACTGCTGTGCATTTATACACCAGCTTGTTATGCATGAGCTATACTGTTGTGAAGAATTAAAAAGGCTTCTTGACCAACATTTACAAAGTCACAGTGGGGCCAAATCTGCCCTCCTCATTAATAATGACAACCTGCTGCGTGCATCACCTATGACTTTAGACCGCCTACAGCAGGAAACAAACACACCTTTTTAGCATTCTGAAAATGAGGTCTGATGTGCAGCCGTTATTATGATCTTTGGGTTTGGGCTGTGAGTCGTTCTGCCACCAAGGCAGCTGAACCTGACAAATGCAATTCATCACACAAACACAAACTAACCATATGGCTGTCCCTGCAAGGGGTAAAAAAACACAAACAAGCAGCAACTGTCAAAATCACTAGAGTCCAATGTAGGAGGAAGCAGGAATAACTGGAATGATTCAGCAACAGGAAACAACATTTTTTAATTCAAAGTCCAACCTTCAAAACAGCACCAAGCAAAGACAATCCTGTGGAGAGCAGCAGGGCCAACTTTGCATTGGCAAGTAGCAGCCTGGTCAGTTATACACAGCACACCCACACATACACAGACTCACAAGTAGACCCTCAAACACACATGCAGCCTCATCTGTCATTTACATAGGAACACTGGTTGTGTTTTACCTGCATTTTAAGATCCACAGGTGAAGGTCCAGGATGGAGACAGTCAGAACACATCATCCCAAAAAAGAAAAAAGAAAGAGAAAGAGTTAGCAACCAAACACCACACATGAACTCAATCGTCTTAAAGCCAGCACACAAATAATAAACAACAGTTGAGGTTATAAGTAGTGTCAAGAGTAAAAGGTTAGAAAAACATAGCACGATATGACAGGAATGGCTAGATAGAAAGGAGTTCAGTTTAACGGTGGTGAAGAGCGCTTAGTCATATAAATTGGTACAGTTTGAAGAAAAGTGGGAAGCATAGCAGAAACCAAAACAAATACTCTGCAGAATAGATTGAAACACACTTCTGTCATGCACTGTCATGTATTATATACATGCACATATATAGGTATTATATACATATATACATGCACATATATATCAGAATCAGAAAACCTTTATTCGTCCCACCGTGGGGAAATTTACAGCGCTACAACAGCAAAGGGACAGTGCAGATAAAAGATAAAAGGTTAAGTATTATATACATATATGTATGCATGCACATATATATGTATTATATACATATATGTATGCATGCACATATATATGTATTATATACATATATGCATGCACATA
>CALSBV010010348.1:4921789-4944289 GCA_943590825.1 Bovichtus diacanthus | reverse complement strand
GGAATAAGCTGTACTAACTGCATTGGAGAGTAACGGACATGTTATCATGTCCTCTGTGGGAGACACTGGGATATTTATTTGCACATCGGGCCAAAAAGGTTAAGTGCCACTTCTTTCGTGTGTTACCCTCTGGAAATACATTGTTTGTGCTATTTTAATGAAGCGTTTTCATCCTTTCCTGAGTAAACTAAACTCCAGTAGAGAACCTCTGAAGAACCACACAGGGGCTTGAACAGTTCTTTGAGGGCTATAGAGTACATCATCCCAAACCAAAAAAAACGCTGAGGAACCTGGGAGGTACATGTTACTGTAACCTCGTAACTCCGTATGAGCCAAAAGAAGAGTCTAGAAGACAACAACTGATGATGAGTCTGATGAACTGATCCCAGAGCTGTTATTTAATCAACAAACACAAAAGGCTGCAGCGACACAGAGGAAAATAAAAAATGGTAATTCATCATACCTCATTCATCATATCACACCAATGTGTTGTTTTGCTATTTTTAAGGTTGAAAATTAAGCTAGTGGAAGATTAGAAGTGAAACATGGTAAATAGCCTAAACTCAATGATGACAAATGAAGCACTCAGCAAATGCCAAAGCTGATAATGAAACAAGTTAATCTCCAGTACTAAAGCATGTGGGTATTTGTGAATGCTGAAAGTTTGTATTTCCATGAAATGTCAGGCGTGCCGAAAAACTTTTTTAAGTGCAGAACTTCTTAATAATCTCATCTAGTCAGGCATGTCATGTATACAATCCATTTAAACAAAAGCGCTATAGTCAAGGAAAAGCATGTCAAATTGTAATGCACCTTGACATTCCGTAATATTGGCACAATCTTCATTATAGTCATAATAATGATACATGCATACACTTTCTCAAATATTTATAAATTCAATCAGGGCAAACAAAATTGTACAGTGGGTTGCTCTGTTATGTTTAGTTCATAGTGTGAATGCTCTACAGAGCTAGAAAACAGTTTTCTGTCACTAAATTAGTTCTGCTCTCAAAAAATTTGCTGCTACTTGGTTTTGATGTCTTATGTAAATCTCATTTCAGCTCTAAATACATACAACTGGCAACTCAGGAGGAGATCTTACTTAAGCTTTCAATTCAAATCAATACACTCATTTACATACACATACACATACAACTGCACATGCACCCACTAACATTTCAAACAAAGCCATGTGTGAGTAAATTCTAGCATAATTCATATGAATGGAACATTTTAGTTCATAAAAATATAATTTTTTTTTTTTTTTTTTTTTTTTACAGGCTTGAATCTCCTTTTAGTGAACGTGTGACACAGACAACTGCCAGCCACTTAGTTTACAATGGTGCTATTCATTTCAACATTCCTCCTTGTTCCAGACTCAGAGTATTCACAAACAGTGATATTTGTAAGGAGGGTAAAATAGCTCAGGAGGGATTTTATGGAGAAAAAGTCAATTTCCTTTCCATTTTCTAACTGCATTACAGCTTTACACGGACCATTGAGCCATAGTAACATCATAATCAAACACCATCATCATGGTCAGTAGCTATAAAGGATCATGGTGGACATAAAGCCACTTCTAGCTCCACTTCTATAATGCACTCTCTCTCCGTTTCCCCTTTTCTATCCATTCTAATCCTACAATCTGTCTTTCTAACATGCCATCATGCCTTTACCGTGTGGAATGAGGGCCTATAAAGTAATGTGGCTTGAATGTTGGAATAAAAATCCACATTGGCTTGACCAGTTATGTGACTTGACATGTAATTTGTGCCTGCTTAGACACAACATGACGGACATCTTTGAATCTCAGACTAGCTCTCTTATGGTCTGCTTTCGTAATACGTCTTTTGGCCCTCCAGTTCTCAGATCTTTGCACTGGCTCCCTGTTTGTCAAATAATTGATCTTAAAATACTAGTTTAGGGCCAGATCTCTCAGGTCACCTGGGACAAGAAAACTGCTTACTGTCCCCAGAGTCAAAATTTAACACGGAGAAGCAAAATCCAGTTTTTTTTTTTTTTTTTAAATGGACCACATATCTCATCATACATCCCATATCTGGAACAAATTCCACTCCAACTCCCAGTCCACAGCAGTGTAGCTGCACTTACATTTACGGTTTGCTTTGTAATATTGTATTTCAGTTCATTTTATATATATATATATATATATCATCTATTTTATATTTTTAAATGTATTTATATATTATCTTTTTACACTGCCTCGTGTTTTAATATGTTTTCCAAATGCATTGTATCTTTAATGTAAAGCTCTTGATTTGCGCTGTTGTTGGTACTATCCAAAATATCCACCCAATATTCAATTTATCTGAATAAACAATCATACACATGATGTCTGAAGATAATGTGTGTGCATGAATATTTAAGCACTCTACGACTATGAGACAGTGGATTCTAAAGCAATTACTGCACTATAATAGACTCACATCAAAGTGGAAATCATACTTTCTATATCAACTTTGAGTTGAAGCAGACCGTATCTATCAAGTTAATTACATCCAGTTAACTACATCAGTGTGTAGATAAGCAGTCATTGTCACACGTCTCAATGTTATTGCTTCATTAAGACCTCATTCTAGTGAAATCCTTTTACTGTATTACAAAGTGTGCTAATATATTATTAGAACAATGAGAGTATGTGTGGATTATTTCAGAGCACGTTAACAAACAAGTATAAGTAATATGACACCGTGAGAGACTGTGCAAGTCGCAATACTGTTGTGTGAAGATAGAGCATTGGTTGTTCGCTTTAAAGAAATATAAAAAAAAAAACTAATTAAAAAAAGGCTATGTAACTGTTACAGTCAGTATTTCAGTAAGAAATAATGAAAAATTACAATCATGATTAGGGTGCCACACAGGTACCCATGCTAGAACTACTGCTATCAAACACACGAGCTTCATCGGCCAAGTGACCATTGCTCGTCATCAGTCCCTCAGGGGTCGCAGCCCCAAATGAAACATTTGTGAAAAGGCTCAGTGAAATACAGCTGGCTTCTTGTACGCCTCTGTAAAATTGGGAAGGTTTAAAGGTAACAGAAACTGGGAACATCCAACCTTTGTGGCTTGAAGGCTGAACATTTATCTGCATGCACCGAGAGACGTGGTTAGCAATCATAAAATTTACTTATTTTATCAAGTTTGGAGGGCATTCCATCCACCAGCTTCACTGTTTGTGATTTAGGGATGCTGCAAAAAAGTGTTTAAAAAATGCATCTAATATGGCCATAAAAAAAATCCTCTGACTGATTTTAACCAGGTTAATGGTAGACGTTGACCCAGTTATCTAACCCACTCATTTAGAAGTGAAAACCAATATGAATATTAAGTGTTATTACTCAGAATTTCTATTATAATGGTCCACTTCCCCATAGAGCCAATTCCTGGTTTGAGGTTTCCTGGAATCACATTTCATTTTCATGTGCACACACAATTTTGTTCATAGTGGTGTGCAGCCATCTACATGAGCCAAATTCAAACTACCATTAGACCTTGTTTAAATGCTGAATATGTATCTGCCTGTTGTAAAGATGTATACTGTATGAAGCCTGTACAAGTGAAGCGTACAGAAAAACAATGCATTAATGCATAAACACAGTACAGTACTTCAAATGATTCAACAGCCATCAAATGTCTCAAGATACCAAATATCACCCTGACTAAACTACCTAATTCTGTTTGTTTGTTGCCTGTTTGAGGAGAGACAGATCAAGTTTGCAGATGTTTGTATAATTTCCTGTGCTCAGAATTTTGATCTGATCTCCTGTCAGTATGATTCAGAACAGGTTTTCTCTCAGTAGAAGACTGAACCAATGAAAGAGAGAGATGGGAGGATACAGTGTATTATTGACTCTCAGAGTAATAGCTGTATCTCGGTTATTCCTCCAACATTTAAGTCATCCAGCAGCACTGACCTGGGTTCAGTTGATTCGGACTATAATTGAACATTTACTTGTCTCTTTATGTCTTTATTTTATCCACCTGTCTGTGTCGGTTTGCCTCAGTTATTTATGTCCCTGATATTCTTGAAATTAAAAGAGGAGATAAGAAGTGAACGATAGAAAAGGAGGTCACACCAGAATTGGGGGGGGGAGTCAGAGCTCCATCAGCTGTGAAGGATAAGCAGCCCCTATGGGAGCTTTCAACAGCACACAGCCTCCATTCACTTTAATGTTTAATTGATTCCAAGGCTACAAATATAGCCGAAAGAGAACACTGATTAGATGGTATTGCTCTGGAACTCCAGAAAGTAAATTATAACGATGGGAAACTGGTAACTTGGAGTTTATGTTATGTTATTGATTGCGTTATTATACAGTTGATGCAAAATCAATATGTCTAAGCTCTGGATGAGGGAAGGGTTGTCTAGGACTCCACGTAGTTATCAGCTTTAAATTGGACTTTAATTATCTTCACCTTCATGTTCAGACACATAGATTAGTTCCTCTGCAGTTCTCAATAATGGAGTTTTAATGTGAACATTAAATGCTTCATACGAAATAGTAATGAGCCTTTATAAAGGGGATTAACTGTATGAAAGAATAGAGATTAGAGAGGACACAAAGGAACTGAGGGTGGACTAGGAGACTTTCAACAACGCTGCACCATTCATCTACATTTGTTATTTTAAGAAATTACAATGTTTAAAGTTGACAATCTGAAATCTTACATGATCACAGAGTAGATGTGTGCATCTCTTATCAGAATGTTGTTGTAATTACACAAAGCAGCACATTATAGGAAAATGGTGATGTATAAAAATAAAGAAATACATTAAACAAAACTATACTGTGTTGGATGACATTTGCAGAAAGAATCCTGAAAACAATTCAGGAATTGACCTATCGTACAGTATTATAAAATAATACATTTGAACAAAGTAATTCAGCAAACACATATAGTGTTTGGAGGTATGTATCTCTGCATTTTATAATCCCTCGCAGTTCAGGAGCCACGAGTCAAAAATGTGACGTGCTTTCTAAGTGCACACATGGCGGTGCCATTCAGAGCCATCCAGCCTCACTTTCCTCCAACTTACACTGGGATGTGTTCTACAGGTTTTGTGATATCATGAAAATAAAAAAAAAGCAGACACACATTGCAGTGGGACCAAAAACACCTCATTGGCTAATACACTGAACAACACTGTTGTGCCATGTCATGAAATTCAAACAAGGGAGGAGAAGCACGTAATATAATCTCTTTGACGTTTTCAATTCATGCAAAATGAAAAAATTATTTGGCATATTTTGCGAGTGAAACGGCACTCCTTACGGTTTGTAGTGTAGTGTAGTGTGGTGTAGTGTCCATCTCTTTTAAGGGAAATGTGAGAAAAGCAGCTAGATATTTTACTAAATGAAAAGAAGAAGGCACTCTGTGGGGAGACAGCTCAGACGCTCGACAGGAGAGAGGAAAGAAAAACAGAGCGATATGAACAGGATCCTCCGAGGTGGAGAGAAGACCAGCTCATCTGAGTCAGTCAGCCATGACGCTTCCCACTTTTTCCCCAACACAGCCCATGGGACACACACACAGAGACACACAGAGACACACAGAGACACACACACCACTTCTTGTGGTTATTACATTGCCAGTAGCTCTCTTTAAGCACATGTTGCCAACCTGCTCCTGTGCTTCAGTCCGAAGGTTTCTGTGTAAATCATGACCATCCAGTATCTACTTTAGCCTGACAATATAAACATGCAACGCAGGTCTCGACTACTTTAACAGCGAGACAATGCATTCATCATTCCCTGCACATTCTGATGAAATAGTTGTATCATTCAGTGAAATTGTTCAACTTCACTTACTTTAAACTTCCTCCCGACTGTTGTGGAGCAGATTTGACATTATGCAAAGCTATTACCAATTTGTGCCAAAAACAGTTGGTGATTTCATTGATGCAGAACACTTTCAAAAAGGAACTGCTTCCCACAAGAATATCAAAATGCCTCATCGTGCGATTGCCAATGCGTGTGTTTATAAAGCAGTTTGACAATCGTCCAATGGACAAAAGGTAGACCAAGAAGATAAAATGTGAAGGAAGGGAAGATGAGATGACCGAGTCACATCTTGGTGGTTGACAATAGTCAATAATAATATCTGATAAAAACTGAATTGTGTTTGTTTGCCTGTTCAAAGCTTATTATTATTATTATTACTACTACATGTTACCCAGACAAAAAGGATGTCTCTGATTGTTAAATCATTTTCTTTTGTATTATATTTTGTTTAAGTGTTCTGCTGGTCTGTTGCTGATGTGAGACTGTGAAGATGAATGAGAAATTGTACAGTATGCCTCGACTTCCATATGCTGTCGCCCCCCAGCCCGACAGAAGTCCAGTACTGCTCATAGTACTAGTGCATCAGCAGGAATGGTCTCATTATCTGAAACAGCAGAGGCAGCTCACACCAAGTGACATGTATCCAGTGACCCAATGACTACTTGAAGAAGAGCAAAACTGCACTTAGAGTTCAGCAGAGTGCATAGAGCTGTACTAACCTTTTCTAATTTGTACCTCAAATTGGATTTTCATATCATAGTAAAGTGCTCAGAGTGATCTTCCCTCACAAGGTTTAAAATAAAAGTTCAATAATATCACATTAAACGCAGCAAGAGAAAACGGAATTTCCAAGAAATGTATTTTTGTGTACTGCTGATAACCTAAAACAACATTTTTCTACACAACAGTGGTTGCAGGCAATCATCACATTGACAGAAATTCCCAAATCTCGTCTTTTCTCCAGTTAGAACATGGTGTTAGTGTTAGCTCGGACATTTGATTTCTTCCAGTTTTGCAGGAAGCAGTGCATGTGTGAAAGGGGCTAAAGTTTTGATCTGATTGCTGGTCAGTGTTCAGCCAGGGGAAGGACACAAGACTGATTTCAAATTTGCATTTAGAGGACAGTTGAGGCCAATTTCTTTTCGAGGCTATAATGAAAGAAAAATATTCCTTTTATAATATAAAAGTCATTTCTCCTCCTAAACTCACTGCAGAGACCCACACAGATCTGGAGTCTGTCCAGAGGGTTTCAGTGGGATATCAGACCGTCAGCCCTGGACAACTAATCTGACATCAAGCCTCTCAACAATGGTGACATGGAAGAATCGGTCTTCACGTCACACTTCAATATAATTATCCGTCATTAACAAAGCAGCTTTAAACATGTGGAAATGAAGAGGTTATCAACTGAAATGGAAGAGTCAGGAGAAAGGTTGAGGGCCATTTCAGAATGTAAGTATGCACTTTGTAAAATATCAGCAGTGTTGCAGAGAGCTTTTATCTACAGTACACAATTATTTTAAATTGGCTTTTATCCACTCACAGCAATTCTACGAATTGCATTTCACTCACAAAGTGGCACAAGTGACAAATGAGTTCAGATTAAATGAAAACCAACTTCAAAAGGATATCCTAAAAAGTCTTGAGTTTTAATTAGATTACATTTTTTCAATTATACACGGTACATTTGTGGCAAACTGACAATTGTTTCCGTTGACTTATATTTAACATGAGTATGCATTCTAACTTATTTTGACAGCATTAAGTAAGATGACAAATTAAAGATCAATAAGAGCAGTTAAAACAACTCAAGTCAAAGATTTCTGAAAACTCATTAAAGAAGAGTCAACCATCAGAAGACTTTACGACCAATGTTCCCTCTAATTTTTCATGTGTCAGAGCAAACACACAAACTCGGTGAGCAGTCCCTTGGACCACTGTGAGCAACATCAGACATGTGCACTGTGGTCACGCCAGCATCGCATCCATCAAAGTTACACGGTTTATAAAAAGGATCAAATTACAGTATTTACATTTCTGTTAGAATACTTTTAATTAAGTGATTTATCCCACTTACAATGAAAATGACAAAAATCTTGTTCATGACTTGTGTAGTATGTTAACGCTATTGGAAGTATAAATATTTAATTTTAGCTATGGCAAAACATGCCCACCAAACCAAGGCAACTGTAAACTCCAGTTTTGAAAACACACTTAACATTTTTATTATAAAGCTTAGACTTGTATTATAAGTATGAGCCAGTGTGTGAAGCTCCTGCTGTGCACTGGTTGAGAGTCCTGCAACTCTGTCTGCAAAATACAGCATATAATGACATAATTATTTGCATTTCTACTAGTCATACACTAGGGCCAGTATTTAATGATCAATATCCATGAATGAAAATTGTAAATAAATAATACTCGATTAACACAAATCTGATTGAGGACATAGATTTCCCCTTATTTTTCCTGAGTGTCCTTCTCACTTCTCAAATGGTTTCACACTTTGTCCCAGTTTAAACCCCTGCCTGCTTCTTTCACAATGGCTGAGAAAGTCCTTCTTCTGGGGTCAGGGTGGGGCTCCTGCTCTGGAAGAATTGAGACATGTTCCCCTTTTAGTGAAAAACATTTTTTCACATTAAAACTTTCACATTTTGTACAATGACATGTGTGCTGTAGCACAAGCATGTGATACTATAAAATTTCATTAACTCTGTAAAATATATAATTAAAAAGTTTTTATTAACATTTCTACTACTCATGGTAATAGCATTTAATGATTGTTAGCCATTATAGATGAAAATTCTTAATACATGACACTAGAATAAGTACAAAAGACTGAGAAAAAAAATTCACCTTAATTTTCCCGTCTGTCCTTGTCACATCTCCAATGGTTGTACACATTGTCCAGGTTGATGGCCTCGCCTGCTTGCAGCTTTGACTTTATGCGCATCAGCTGGTCCAAATGGTCGACTTCAAGACGATTTCTGGATGCTTGAACTCTTGAACTCGCTTGCTATTTTGGCTTCGCAACATATTTTGCAGAGCAGTCCTTTCTCGCTCGAAAAAGAAAAAATTTCTGCCAGTTTCACAGTTTTTTCTTCTGTTTGGACATATTCTGACAGCCATTCCATCTTAAAAGAACCACATTTCTTTTTTACTTTGGCATGGTGAGGGGATGTGCCGCTGCCCGTTCGCTTCGCCATTATTAGAAAGGGTCGACATAAGCAGCATCATTAGCGTGTCTTCCATCCACATCGGCTACACCGCTTTGCTAGCTAAAACACCGGTGGCTGCACGTAAGAACCAGGGTTGCCAGATTTCGCGAGACAAATAAGCAACCAGACCTTATAAAACAAGCGACCACGGTCAGATTGTCGACGGGAGGGCCAAAGCATGAATGAAAAGATAGGGTTTTGTCATTTTTTTTACTTTTCATTCAATAAATGCGTTTTTTTTTAATTTTCAGTTCAGTCTGGAGTTTTATTTTGTGCGCAGTGTAGATTTTCTGTGCGCGGAGACCGTGTCAGCAGTGCGCAATTGCGCAGGCGCGCAGTTTAGAGGGAACAGTGTTTACGACCCTGATCAGATTAAATTATTCGTTAGAGAGACTGCATGTAAGCAGTATGAAGTGTACTGCTGTTGTTGTGTCTGATGACAGTGGTATTGAAAACAAGTGCATCCCTCTAAGTAAAAAAAGGAAAAGCTGAATAGAAGAATAATGGCTAACAAAGATGGAAAAGCATGTCACCCTTTCCACATCACTCCTCATCTTCATTTAACACATGGATAACTCAACAATAGGAACAAATGCAAATCAGATGAAGCTAAGAGCTAAATAAATGACCTTCAAAAAGAATTTAGAGCAGCTCAATGAGCATTTACACGGCAATCCACCAGGGAGAAGGCGTCTGGACTTCATCACATATGTAATACGCAGACAGACTATGGGGAACATTATTACGCTGCTAATAGAACATATCATGAGGTCAGGTTTAAATAAATATAGTGATTTACGAAGAGCAGACTCGGACAAAGAACATTCTGATAAACAAGACTTCTAATCAAGTGCTTACGGCTGAACATCCTTCTCACACGTGCAGCGGACACAGAGCAACACAGGCAGTCGGAACTGAAGTTCTGTTTCAGGTCACCTGACAAATCAAAGTCAACATTAACTGTCCACTGATCTCTGGTTTGGTCCATTGATTCAAGTGTTAAATACTTTGCTTGCTGTACTAGCCACTCACTTGCTTTTGCTCTCCGCCGTTTCATGCTGGACATTAAGCTACAGTCAGCGTGTTTATTCAATTTGCTGGAAACCGCTGCCGCGACTGGTCGTTGGTTAGAGCCGCTAGAGTCAGGAATGCCATCTATTGTAAGCAAGCTGAAACTGAAGCAAAACTATTAGACATTACAGGCTAAGTCTTCAGTGGCATGAGCAATATATAGACTAGTTGACACATGTCTTTTTCACGTCATTTGACTCAATGTTAATTAGAATGTACTACATGTCAATTTAGTTCTTTTTGTTGGTGAAGTAATGTGACAAAATGATTTATGGATGACGTACGTGATGATACAATATGAGTCCGGGAGTAAATAGTAGATTAGATTAAGTACGCGATGTGTGGGTGTGTTTGTATGAGAAGCAGTGACGTGAATCCGTTTAGTGATTCCAGAGTTTGTTGCGTGGAGTAAGGAGCAGACCTATTGTGAATTTCGTTTTAATGTACAAACATTTAGGAATAAAGCACATATTAGTGGGTCAAACAAAGTACTTAGTTTCTACATATGCTTAAAATCAGATGTGTAGAAAGAAGGCGTTGATGGATGAGGTTGCTTGACATCCCTATTTATTCTGCTCTCATCTAATGGGACTACGGTTGGGCGATTGGTGGCATATATTGGTTATCGGCGATTGGATGAGTACATTACTGTGACCAGCAGCTGATAGAACAAATCTCTTTATGACTGTTTACAGGAAAGGAATGCTACAAAAACTGTAAATAAAAAAAAAAAAACACTCATTATTGTAGGTTTGACGACTGTACATTTCCTCATTACATGGTCCACTGGGTTGGTGATTGGTATTGACTGCTTAGGAATGGCTCCCTGCTGGACCACAACAACAGCTATCAAACTGTAAGTAACAACGTGATTATAGAGGTGTTGGAGAAGGAAACATTGGTTCAAGGAACTTACATTGTTAACAAGCAAATATAACTGGTGACTGAATGTATTTTCATGATCCCTGGATGACTCAAAAGGTACATCCATGAGTCATCATCATCTACTGGCTGACTTTCTGAGTTGACCTTAACACATTTGTCCACAGAATAAAAAAAGATTATATGTTGCTTGTTTTCAGTACATAACCAAATTATTCAAATAGCGACAATCTGCTTATAATAAGAGTGGATTTTCAGATTTTTTTTTTTTAGGATTTGTATTCGTCATTGTGCAAGTCAACATCCCTGCCACAATGATTCCCGTTATGTTCTTAAAGCCCCATCAAAAATCAAGTGCAATTATTTGGTGGAGGAATGATACCTTTAGGCAGGTAGAAAATAAAGACTATCTGATCATAGTTAGCCAAACAAAAACACAAAAGACTGTGATATGAAATGGTTTTAATAGTTAAATGGTGGTGTGAGGGAGATTTTAAAGCAGCGCAGTAAATTATTATTTCATGGAGGTGGCAAAAATAAGTAGACAGGAGTAATATATGAGGCAGGGGTGACAAAAGCACTGACATATCTATCTATCCCTGCTTCTCACCTCCCCTCATCAACAGTAGCCAGCCTCTCAGCAGTGGTCGGATCCACAGTGTCAACTTGTCATTTTAAACTTGTGTCAGTCTTATACGGTATATTACCTTCAGGACACATTATGGCTCTTTGCTCCCGCACTGTTTCCATCCTGGACTCTCTTGCTGTGCCAGGCTGCTCCTTATCCTTTGCCATCGCTGGAGGCTGCTAATGCCATTCAGTAGCTTTAATAGTGGGAATCTGTACGCCATTAACTGAGTAGCCTCTGGCAACATGGCCGTCTGTGTGTAGCTGTGTAGGTGTGAAACCTTGGCAGTGGATTGTATGTGTTGCTCTCTCCTGGCCTCCTCCCTACTGTGTCTCTCTTCACCTCTTTGTGGGTCACTTCCACTCCTGGAGCCTTTCCTGATAATGCCAGCATGACAAATAACATTAAAATGACAGACCCTGATGTCATACAACCTGTGAAGAGGGTATACACATAATGTGTCTAGAAACCTGTCACTGTGCCTAGTCAGATTTTTGCTCTCAGCACATCAGACTACAAAAATGTAATTCCCCCAACAGAAAAAACCACACCCAATTACATGATAATATATGGACCTTTTTATTTCATGCTAGGAAGCAACATTCTCCGGGGAAATAATGTTGAGAAAGATAGCAGATCATTTGCATCTAAATCTGACTATAAAGAAACACGACAGGACATTTAAAAGAGTTAAAGCATAAGCGTAAGCCATATGCAGAATATGAAACACAGCTGAAATAAGTGAGGTTTATGAATCTTCAGCACCCTTTATCGAGACAGCAGATACACAATCAGAAGCCTTTATGCTGAAACATGCGCACTCCTCATTGCTAACAGTATGTGAAGCCATCAGACTGTTGGAAGCTGCCAATGATTCAGGAACAAGAGGGTGCTAGATGTCTCTCAGCGTGTGTTTGCATTTCACATTAAGCTGCTTCATATCCTCCCACCTCTCATCCCTCCATTGCTAATGTGAACTCAGACCTCCCACAATCCCTCTCTCCACCCCGGTCTCTCTCTTCATTAGGGAGCCGGCAGCTCTGATCAGGTGTTGCTGTACTTGACTCATTTCTTGTGGGAATCGATGCCCACATTTAATCAAATGGTTGGAAGCTAATGACTTTAGTGGGGCTCGAGGCGGGACTAGAGTGCACTGGCTCAGGTCGGCATCAGACAGAAACGATCGGTGAGTTTGGACATCCCTCCTGGTAAAAACACTTCAAGGGCATGCTAACAAAAAAATAAGTTGACCACTGGTAACAAATACCTGTTGCGGAATCACATGGGAAATGTATGTTAAAATGTTCCTGGACTCAATGGAACAAACTAGTTTAGAGGTCACTGCTCAAAGGTCAAAGTGTTTACTGTTTATTTATGTTTTACCTACCAGCCAATCAAACTTTATTTACTTCATTAGGTCTTCGATGGAGAGGGAGAAGCGATGCCTCTGCCACTAGAACTGACAAACAACAGCGTGTCATCTTCAGAAGTAATTATAGCTCATACCCTGTACTGCTTAACATAATGGGTGTACTGTGGGGCTGCTTTGCCTCCAGAGCTGATGCTGATAGCGAACACACTGACATCACCTCTTCTGTAATCTTATGCAAAAGTGAACAGTTTCCTGTGAGGGAGGAAACATGTCAAATCTCGGCAAGTACTTCAGTGAAAGACCCAAAGACCTCTCCAACGAGTACAACACACAAGTTAGTGAATAAGCTAAGTAGGACAGTGATTAGCTGATAAATTATATAAGATACGTAATTTTAGCAAATCAATGTCAGGCCAACCCTGTATTGTAAATAGCACAAGTACAAGAAAGTGTGAGTTTCAAAATGACAAATAAGCCAGGGATCTTCAACATTTTTCAGGCCAAGGACCCCCAAACTGATGGAGAGATGGAGCAGGGACCCCCTACTATATATATTGTAATTAAGGTAATATTTTTGAAAATCAAAAATTCTTCAAAATCAAAGGATTTTTTGAAAATCGAAAGTTTTTTCAAGGTTGAGATCTTTTTTTTCAAAAAAGTTTTTTTGAAAATTGAGTTTATTTTTATTTTTTTAAAATGGAAGATTTTTATTTATAATTTAGGTAATTCATTCAAAATCAAAATATATTTTGAAGATTCCCTCAAACCACCATTTTCCTTGAGTAGGCCCACACTGGTAGTTCAAAAGAGTCAAATTTGACCTGGAACAGCCTCAATGTACAGTAATGTGTAGCACCTGCAAAAAAGTATAATTTTCTTTTGTGTTTATCTATCCATTTTTGCGTATTTTGGGTCACTTTAAGAAAAGTAATTAAATATCAAGCTATAAGAATGTCATGAATCAGAATCAGAATCAGAAAACCTTTATTCGTCCCACAGCGGGGAAATTTACAGCGCTACAACAGCAAAGGGACAGTGCAGATAAAAGGTTAATTACAATGGATAAGTGCAAAATATAAGTACAAAAAGACACAACAACTGTGGTAATGTAGGGTGTTTTTATTGCTGCTAAATGTAAAAATGTAAAATTTAAATTTGACCTGAATGGTATGTAAGGGTTAAGTATCCATAATTATGACACTTGTGTGATTATATACCGGCAACTTCTGTTCAATATCAAAGTTAACAAAATATTCTGTTTGCCCTTCTCTTACAAGCTTACATGGATCCAAACAAGCTATACAAAATAAAAATACCCGAATTGAGACCAATATTTATACTAAATGCTTTTTCAGTGAAAATTAGAGTATGTCTTTCCTAAATTTCTTCTTTTTTATTCTGAAGGAAATGATAGCAAGAGGGCCGTTTCAATATCACAATAATCATTTCTCAAATGAAGAAAAAACAGCTTCTAGGATAATGTACATGATCACAGTGCCTTCATTTTAAAAATGATTATGTACAGGGTTGGGTGATCAACATTAGGATTTGCAAATCATTTTATTTTTTTACTCAAATATGCAGCAGTCTGGTGCACTTTACTATGAATATATGAATATATAGATCTGAATGAATAGCAAATTATTTAAAAAGCAGCCAGGGTCTTCTTTTAAAAGCATTACTTCACTTTTGTTGTGCAGCAGCCTCTGGGTGCCGTACTGTACATTAAAATCAACTTAATCATTCCGAGAGGTGCCACGCTTCTTTTCAGGCACATGATCCCAGTGACTTAAGACTTTCCTGCTTGCCAAATAAGTCAAGTGGACACACATCCTGAGATAGACAGACCGCAAACTCACCCATCTGTTTTCCCACAACAGTCCTTAAAAACTAAAATTCCACATCCAATGACTTCAATCTTTCATCCAGTTAAAAGATATGGATAAAACGACCAAGATCTAAAAATGTATAATAAAGGCATGGCCTAAAACTAGATAAATACGGCATAAAAAGTCAAATCTAAAAGGTGGACATATGCACAGAAGGAAATGTAAATGCAAGAAGACTCTTCGAAACCTTTCATACTGTCTGTGTCACTTCTTGATTCATATCAAACTATCAGATACATCACAACCACAATTGATCCGGTGCTGAGAAAATGAACTGGCGTTAACCCTGAATCTATAATCTTCTGTATGAACATGAATCATGGTTGATATTGAATGGATGTCAAGTCGAGGTCATTGACTGCTTTTAATCTCATTGTTATCGACTCCAATAACGGCATGAATCCTGCTCTGTCATTATGTTATGTTTGCTCAGAGTCAGCCTGACTTTATGTCCCTCTTAATTCTCCACTTCATTTATTAAACAAAACTTTGAAGAATCTCTTACAGACAATGGCACAACGTTGGGCAGTTTTAAAACATGTCATATGTTAATGTGTTGTATGAATTGAGATGAGTTAGTGCTGCCTGAGAAGTGCATGTGAGCAATGGATCACTGATGCAAACTGCTCTGGGGTTTCAATTGCTACTTTTTAAGTTAACTTTATTTAAAAATAATTTAAAAAAATAAAATAAAAATAAATAATGTAATGTTACATTTAATAATAATAATAATAATAATAATAATAATAATAATAGTACATTTTACTTATCAAGCGCTTTTCAAAAAAGAAAAAAAAAAAAAAAAAAAAAGGTACTCAAAGACACTTTTAGGAGCTCTGAATGATCCTGGAATTGTGACAACTTAAAAAAATTAGTACGGTCTAAGATAGCTTGCTAAGCAAAACTTTGTCTTTTTTTTTACGGCCAATCACGGGAATATGGTGTATAGAAAGTGTTGAATCATACTTTTCGCGGTACCTATGTTTCCTGAAGGCAACATGGTTGAGGAAGGTCCTCAGCCTTCTTTGTTTTGCCGTCACTCACATTTTAACGCCACTCTCAGTTAACACAGGAGAGTGTTTCCACCTACTTCAAGACAGCCACCATTGTCCCTGCACCTAAAAAGTCTTCTGTGCCTAGTCTAAATGACTACCGCCCTGTGTCACTCACCCCTGTTCTGAGGAATTCATTTGAGAAACAGGTTTTCCCCCACATCAAAAAGAACATCCTAGCAAGCCTGGACCCTCATAGATTTGCATAAAGAACCAACAGATCCACAGAGTATGCTGTCTCCATTGCTCTCCACTCAGCCCTCACACCTGGAAAATAACAATACCGACATCAGAATGCTGTTTGTTGATTTCAGCTCAGCATTCAACACAATCTCCCCTATAAAAGTGATAGCCAATCATTCCTGTGGTACTCAGCACCCTGGGCTTGAGTATCACACTCTAAAACTGGATATTGGACTTCCTCGTGAATACCCCCTCCTGTCCACGCTGTACACCCAAGACTGCAGCCCTTTGAAATGAAGAGAACTATGTTGTGAAGTGTGCGGATAACAATACCATCATTGGCTGGATTTCAAAGAGAGGAAATCAGAGAACAACTTACTTCTCAACTTAAGCAAAACCAAGGACTGATCGTTGATTTTACAAAAAAGAAGAAGACACACACGCTGTATACATCAATAGAGCAGTGATAGACTAAGTGAACCATTTTAAGTTCCAGTGAATGAGCATCACAAACAACCTGACATAGCCATAAGGAGGCATGGTTGCCCAACCAAGTCCTTGTTAACCTTTCACATAGGACCAATAGAAAGCATCCCGACTGGAAACATTACACACTGGCATGGGATGTGCACGGCCCAGGACAAGAGGGCTCTGCAGCGTGGGATTTAAACCCCCCAGAACGTCATTGGTATCCATCTACCGTGCATCAGTGATATAATCCAAAAGACGTGCAGGAGTCTAAAAAATATCCCCAGTATTCAAATCTGTGGTTGACTGGGTTTGTTTACTTTCGAGACTAAAATAGATGCAGTTACTTCAGACATGTGACTGTGAGGGCTCACACCAAGTGTGCCTGACCACCCCATGATACTGGTCCAGCTGGAAGGAACATGGTTTTAACGGAACAAGGTCAATAGCTCCACAAAAGACTGAGGGCTCTATTGTTGTGAATCAATACATACTGTAAGTAGAGAAGGGACGACAACTGTTGCACATTTTGGAACAGGATTAGGAGGATTATATTATCAGAGTGAAGAGGGCGGGCATCAGTAAACAGTCTAAGGACTATATTTACTAAAGTATGGGAAAGATAACTAATTTCATTATCATGTTTATATTTCCCAGATAGATTCATTGTCTCATAACGGACCTTGATGATGTTGATAGTGGCAGTCAGTATTATGGGCTTTCGCTAGGCTTAGGGTTATCAATATATTAAAAACCATTGCTTATATAATACAATATATTTATCACATAGTTCAATAATTGTCTCTCATGCCCGATGTGTCGGAAACTCAAGCAAGAACATAAAAAAAATTATCTTCAATTTAAAAACGGATATAGTAGCCTTGAATTGTTGAAATGATAAATGTGATACTTTCTATAAATGGCGTAACAGGTAGAATTGGCGGCTTTTTATTGAAGATCTCATCTCCAGTAAAAATGGCAAAATGTCAGAGATTGAATGACGTTTAGCAGAGAGAAACAGCTTAGACCCGCATGGCTGCGAGCAGAAGGACCTGGCATATAGATGAGTCATGATCCCACCAAGTGGGAGATTCTGCAATGTTGATATTAATAATGGAGTATTTTAGTGGCTGTGTAGCAGTGGAAGAGGATACACAAGACAAGGGAGGCATGCAGTGCATCCATATTTCATTAGGATACTACAGACCTGAGATATAGCTGCTTCCCAGGGACAATATTAAAACAGCAGTGGTCTCAATTATAGCTTAACACTTTACAACCTTAGTGAATTTCGGAACATTTACAACACCTGATTAATTAGCTGTACTCTCCTCTTTATTTTTGCAGATATGAGTAGTGGTTTCCATCATCATCATTCATTCATGTGTTGTACTCAATCTGCAGACTTCAGGAACCGTGCAACATTTTGATTGGTTCATTTTAGAAGCTTATGTCTGTTATCGACATGATGACTTCACTATTCCCTTGCATACACCCACAAAGAAGATTGCAAGGTGGCTCTATATACTGTATACTTCTGCTTAGAAAGGTGTATTTGAAGTAAACTGTGATTAGTCAACTGTATAATGATATAATGTTGGAGAGTGAGGGACAAACATTTTGCTTGCCTGTTTGCTTTTCTTTGTCACTTCACCATTAAATCATCTGAAATGCCTACAATGTTCCTTTAAACCAATGCAACATTTGGCAACACTTGCTCTTTTTGAGAGCGGGAGGGTTAAAAAACAAAACAAGAAAACAACATCACTCTGAGCCTTTAGTGCAGCAATATTCCTGTAACAAACCTCACAAGTCAACAAGTAACATTGGCACACAGATGGTTTAACCTTCAGTTTCAGCTCAAAATCTCATTCAACAACAACATTTAAACAAGTTTTTCGAAAGAATAAAATGTTTTGTCCAAGATGGCTACCAATTGTACCAACAAATCAAATCAAAACAATCACAGCATTTTTCTTTATTTACTTCTCTCCTCGACTGACATTTTATCCAATTTTCCACCCCAAATAAATCCGTCTTTTGCCTCTAAAAAAGGTTTACTTATAAAAGACAATCTGAATGCAGCATAATGGATGTGACAAATGAGATGGAACTAAGCAAGACTGAAGAAAGTAATGAAGTATTGACGCATCTATCTATCACTGCATGGGGGGGGAAGAGAGAGAGAGAGAGAGAGAGAGAGAGAGAGAGAGAGAGAGAGAGAATAATTATACTAACACTGAGGACAGTTTCCTTCATCCAGGTTCCTAA
Source organism: Bovichtus diacanthus (assembly GCA_943590825.1). Classification (NCBI taxonomy): domain Eukaryota; kingdom Metazoa; phylum Chordata; class Actinopteri; order Perciformes; family Bovichtidae; genus Bovichtus; species Bovichtus diacanthus. Next base: position 4,925,451 of record CALSBV010010348.1, on the reverse strand, counting down.
AAAATGGTGAACATTAACTTTATAGAAAACTGAATGTTAATGCAAGATATTGTCGGCATTCAAGAAACTAAAATATCTCTTGAAAAGTTTTGTAACAACATAAAACTTGAGAGACTGCTTCATTATCTTTTTCTTGAGAGAGACAGTTCCAGCAGTTTCCTGAAGGTATGAAAAGTGGCAAAGATGTTTGAGAGGAAACAGATATTCAACAATTTGTGTGGAAAAAGTGATACTTTCAAATCAGTCTGACAACAAGACCAGTATAACCATCACTGATTCTGAAGTGCACATGTGATGCATTATAAACGATGTCTTCTCTCTTTTCTTCCCAACTTGCCTCTCCTCTCAAAGTCTGCTCATCCTGTTCTGGTCTCCAATGTCAAAGTGACTCCCTCAGGCTGAAAGCTCTCCTGGAATCAACAGTCTGGTTCGAGAACAATTTCAGTTTGAAAATGTTTTCACCGCAGTCAGCCCCACTGACGCCTGAGCTCTGCTTTCACATATCTGTGGGGTTGAACTGGAAATCTCAGGTCATTTGCTTGGTGTCGCAATACTATTGTCTCTTATCACACTATAATGACAGAAGTCTCTGTGTGTGTATATGTGTGTGTGTCTGAGCTCGCCAATCCTCAGACCGATCTACTTGACGCTAGGCGTGTGCATTAGAATACCGGACCACCCGGCTGGACTTTCGTTAGCGCATGCGCTATAGACACTTTGGTTAGCGCATCAACATCCACACAACAGCGCAGCCACGTGGGCTAACGGCCACTATGGGACGCCCTGGTATTTGGTGTTGGCCATTCTGAACATTGACTTTCTTCCAAACCTGGGGCATACACATTTAATGGGGTTTTGACTTTATTAAGAGCATACAATTTAAAATGTCATGGCAGCTTTGCTACTCCTGCTAAAATTAACCAGAAGTCAGATGCTGAATAGTGGTGACACAAAGACACAACTTACTCAATTAGTTGAATAAAGGAAATCAGTGTTTGACTCCATAACTACGGCTTGATTATTTTTGTTGACTGTTGATGATGAATTAGTGCGTCAGGATGCAACTGGGTTTATGTTTGTAACAATAGAAATGTGAGGAGTGGATGATCCACAGAGACACAGACACATGGATTCACTGGCAGGTTTATGGACATCTCAGTCTGTGTAATGAGTCGGTGCCTTTGCTGGTAATGAGATAGAGAGAAGTACACATAACTTCAGATTTAATGGCCCTCTCAGGTATCCTCTAAACAATCAAAGGGTCAACTCAGGCCATCCAAGCAGAGCTGCCAAGATACACCAAGTACAAGTAGCTTTATTATACATGTTGACCTTCCAGAAACAAGTAGGAGCTGAAATGTGGTCTCATATTGATCAGTGACCTTCCTGAGAAAACTTACACACCAACAAAAGGCTCCTTTCACAGTGAATTTAACCTTTTATTCGTCTAGGATTTAGTGTGTTTAGCTCTCTAATAACAGTAAAAAATAAATAAAACATAATTGTCTTGTCAAAATAACTGTTGGTGCCGTTATACTTTCATAGCACTGTAGAAGAAATAACTTTATTTTACTTTTTATTTTATCACATATCCGTTTCCAAATATTTCATTGATTTCAACTTTGCTAAGCCTACACTTAGTTCTGAGTGTTTATGGCCAGTTAAAATGTCTCAGAACACGGATTGTGTTTATTTACTTTGACTACACTACATCAGCTTTTAGTAGTATCTTATCCTATAACCACAACGAAGAAACCCAGCTATCAAGAGAATGTTGCAATGCTATAAAATCAACTTATAACACAATAGTTTTACCACAAACATGAAGCCAAGCAAAGGAGACTACGTTCATCTCAGATACAGATGATCTCTGATATACCTAATGGCACGGTGCATTTTTTCTACACAAGTTGTTGATTTCCTGACCAACATGACAATTGTTTTAATAAATGAATAGCCGCAGTTGTAGATCTTTGCTTAGGATACACAATCAGCTGTTAAGTTTAATTGGCTTCATGAAAATAGGAGAACTGGGTTGAACCTCCAGAGGGTTTTCATCCACCTACCGTTTGTTCACCATCTGCTACATCTGCTGCAAGTAATCATAATAAGAAATACATAAAAATATATATTTTATGATACAGGATTATGTTATTAAAACTGCCAATGCCAACTCCCAATGCTACTACCAGTGTATAGGGCTTTAATCTATACTTATCAATTCCATCAGGGTAGAACACACTGCCACATGAATCATGTTGAGCTAAGAGTGGTCAGCCATGCTAATAATGCTGACAGCTGGGGGCACATTAAAGATGAAGAGTGTGTTGCAGCTTTGCAGCTCTGAAGCTGTACAGGCTGGATGAAGTGTGTGATATCAATTTACTATGCTAATGTATTCCCATAGCTAAAGCCCAAGTGAGGGTGTGTGATGTGAAGTGTGTGTGTGCACACTGACTGTGTTTAATGGTTTCCTATTGCAGATTTAAACAGGAAGAGGCGAGGCTATAGCGTGCAGGAGTGAACAGGTGAGAGTCAAGCTGTGGACTGACCGTTAATATTATTATTACAGTATGCTTCCTAACTGTCACTCAGCTACTGTGTATCAGACAGCTGAATGCCCTCATGGATCAAAGTGTGAGTGAGAGCATTGACAGCATGGAGGCTGCAGAAATGGACATATTAAAGTCAGGTTGTGGACTGACAGCTGTCTAAGAAGAGACAATACATCAATCTGCGGCGCTCTACTTGAACGTGCCACTACCCATGGACCATAGCTGATGATCCACAGTCACAGTGAACCGCGGGGACACGGACGTCATTCAGCTGATATTGAAAAGTTGTTCTGTTCATTATGTGACACAGTAAATCCATTACTGTGAAACAACAACATCACAGGAGTTAGCAGTGATACATCATTGTAGCAAATAGCTGCTTTGACCGCCATTGACTTTACTCTAATATTACACTGATGATTTTCATAACACATTAGATAAAGTGTGATTAATGTGTCATTGCTGACAGTCAGTCATCAGTGTGGGGCTTCGGTTTAGAGAACAAACCCACCCTAATCTCAAGCGTTTGACCTTTTTTACTTTTTTTTTTCCTCATGTGTGAGGGTGGAACTTGAAAAATGGACCTCAGTGAAGGCCACATTAATTATATTATCAATCTAAACAATGTCTAATTAATGCCATCACTGTTGGTCATTCAACTGTTCAACATCCAGACAGAACAATTTGTTGTTCAGTAAATTGTTCAATTATTTTTTTATAATTTAATTCCACCCTGTGAAGAAAATAATAAGTCAGAGTCTGAGAAAAATGTCAGAGGAGAGTAGATCATTTATAGCAACAAAAATGTTTCACAGTTGTGTTTGACTGATGATACTCCGCTCTCTGGGAATCTCTGTAATTGTATCCAAGCTGCATAAAATAGAAGTCTCCACTACAGGTATAAAGAACAGAGCAGAGCCTGACATATAATGTTCACAGCAAGAGATGTTCAAGTATAATCACTTATAATTTGAGGAGGAAAATCATAACCATAAACTGCAGTATGTGTAGCAGGTAGGAAAATGCAAAAAAAAACAACAGTAGTGGCACGGATGAAGTGCAATAATCTGCCAATGTGAGCGGTGTACTTAAAACACACACACACAC
>CALSBV010010348.1:4880764-4921779 GCA_943590825.1 Bovichtus diacanthus | reverse complement strand
TTGCAGTGGATACATGTAACAGAAGTGATGTAACTAATGACTAATCAGAATATTATAAACCCAGCCATGTCTGACATCAGAGAAGTTCAGAACTTAAAAATCAATGAGGCAAAAACATCTTATTAAGTCACACAAGTGAAAATCTCCAGAGCCTGAAATGCAACTGCTCTGTGGAGAATACTGTATGTGATTGTATTAAACTCTGCCATGTCATTAAATAGAAATGAGTGTGAGACGTTGCCATTGCTTCAGATTAACTAAAGAAAAGTGAGTCCCAGACCGGCTGCATCCACAGTGTAATAACATACAGATGTAGTAATAAGGCGGCAGATGGTCGACTGGTCCAACGCCACGTTTATTTGTGCAGGGGCAAAATCAATGTCGCCTCAGATGAGCTACTGTCACAGTGTACAGCCTATAGTAGTTTGAAGCAGTAAATTATTTTACATAGAATGGTATGTAGTAACTGTCTGTTGTTTCACAGTCTATTATGAATTATGACAAACATAAGAAATAGAATATTCCCCTCACCAAAGTCGAAACGACAAGACATTGTGTACAAAGGAGTGTTGTTGTGTCCACATGGCGTCCAGCTGCTCAGAACTCGTGTGACGCTCAGAGATTAAACCGTCATCGCACGTCAATGTCTGGGTGTGTAGTTTGAAGTTTAGCTTTATGAAACATTACACAACAATAATAGATACAGTTGAGCTTGAATGTTCATTCTTGACCGTAACAATATCGGCTGATGAAAAACACAACATGTTGGCAAAAAGCTTTGGAAAAAAAATATCAAATGTGTGATTCAGCTTTACAGCTACTGGATACATTTGTATTATGAGAGAAGCTTCTCATAGGTCACAATAACACAAGTTCACAATAACTGCTGCCTGCAAGTGGAGCACAATTTAGCTTTCAGCTGAGTGAAAGACATAGTGTGTGTGTGTGTGTGTTTTATTAAAAAAGGTAAGTATATGTAATGTCTTCTTCTCTTCCATCATCCCTCTTTCACTCTCTCCATCTGTCTCTCTGTTCTTCATCAACCGGCTGTTCGCTCGCCGCCACGAACACCATCGAGGTGTCTGTCCCTATGACTATTAATCCTTCCAGTCAAACCAAAAAGCCACTGAACCAGAACAGAGTCTGTCGTGCAGTCGAGTGTCAGCAAACACAAACAACACATCAGGAAACATGGCACAACAACAAGCTCATCTCAGACTAAGAAGAAAGCCGTTCAAGCCTTCGACCAGGTTCCTTCCATCAAACACAGAGCCACACCAAGAGCAACAGACTCTGTGCCATAACTGTACACCAGCCTCCCATCACGGTCTAATGAGAGCGAACAGCGGAGCCCTGATCAAATTATAAAGCCGTTTTCTCATTAAACTAGGAGGGAGATGTGATGGTGGAAGCCTATGGCCAAAGAGACAAAACAAAAAAGACAAAGAAAACACAGTGAGAGAATCTCAGGGTCCATCTTTGTATCTCCATGGTGTTTGATCACCTCAGGAAAGGCAGCCACTGTGAGAGAAATATAAATGTAAAGTGTCAGCTTCTGCTACTTAACCAAGCATGTATTATATCACTCCAGCACACAGCAATTCAAAGCAGTCCGACAACAACGGAGGGATTATAGGGTAAATATGACACATTCCTCTCGCTCAGCTCTGGACTGCAGAGATAAATGATGGAGGACCGTTCTCAGGGATCTGACTCGACAGACACAACATTCTGTGTGTGGCCGAATGTTTCTCTTTCGAAGTCCAAAGTACAGAGAAAGAGAGGAGAGAGATTTCACTTTGAGGTTCCGTGTGTTCTTTTGCTTTAAATAATGTTTCCCACAAAGATCCACATTACGACACGTTGCTGAACTGTGTCTTTAAGGCGCCTCCAGAAAGAACAGTAGCTAATGTACTGATCTGGATGAAATGCCATTTAACACACACACTGCTGTGTATTGTTACTCTGAATTCACTGCATCATTCACTGCACGACAGGAAACAATATATGTTTACTGCTACAAAGACGGTGAGATATGTTTGTACTCTCGGAGGAGTCCTTGTGAACACCACACAAGATGACAAACTCAATTTCTCCTAAACGTTGAAAAAGATTCTGTATCTGTATCTTTCGCAAGACATGAGACCATTAGGGCACAATCAGCCAAGCGTTACTCGCCCCTGCTGGATTCATGTGCGCATTTTACTTGATAACAACTTCTCATCGTCTACTCACTTAGCACCTGTTCATTAAATCTTTAATGTCACGGGAGATGTTCAGAGAGGATGAGAGCCAACTGAGATCATCACATTTCTTCAGCTCATCAAGTCAAATCACACATCACTGGCCTCGGTGGGGAGGAAAAAATAACTCATGATAAACCACTTTGTCACAGACAGTCTTAACTAATAATGACATCTGCCCTCACTTCAGATGTATACAGACTCCTCATGGTGATGTAACTCATTAATATTGCTTTCCAAGTAATAAATATCCCACTAAATCCAGGAAACGAGGGATACTCCATAGACGCACCTAATGACTGTTTGTTTCAAGCAGCAGCAGGAAGTGTAATACTGGTTTTAGCACAGTGATGGTACTGTTGTCATGTTAGGGCGTCATCTTTCAGTGAACAACATGGAGGAGAAACAGCTTTTCTGTGAATATGAAGCAGCTAACTATAGCTAACGGTGACTCCACACAGCCATCAGCAGCCTCCTGTAGTGACTGACTTCCACCTGGCAGGAATCAGCAGCATTAAACTTCTCACCCCTGGATAATGCTAATCTACAGGTAGAGAGAGAATTAAGGCAGGCAGACATATAGCTGATTTACCACTTGACTGGATATATGATGAAAAGAGATTAAATGAAGACATTGGATAAATGCACTTATCTAATAGAGAAAAAAAAAATCATTCATTAATATTGTCAATAGCAGCTTAGCAGCTATAAGTGCAGATGATATGCAAATGCACATTGATGATCACGATGAACACATCCATATTATCAACCATAAACCTTGAAGGGAATAAACAGTGATTATTCATGGCAGATTAAATTATGGAGCCGATGCAAACTCAAATGAAATGTTTGGAAAATGTGTGGATTTTAAAAAAGGAAGAAAACATCCTCTAAAAAGTGTGTCGCTACACAGTTACGCAGGTGTATGAAGAGGAGGTCATTCTCTGGTTTTCAGAAAATCTTCCCCGATGCCGTGTGGCTACACAGGCTTGTTGATGCCTCCAGGCTCCTCTGTCGCATTTCAGATGATTTGCTGGAGAAAATGAGACGAGAGAGCAGAGTGTTCCTGCTCTCTAACTTTGTCCATCCCCTATTAATCCCCTGTTGTTTCAAATGTCTGGTTCAATAATATGTGGCATGTTAAACCCTCCAGCCAACCTGTACAAAATACAACCAGCCCTGTAGACTCTGGCTGAGACAAAGACATTGTCCTCCACTCCCTCTGTGGTTAGAGACAGCATGTGAATCTGATGCAAATAGGTTTAAAATCAGAGCTTCACAGTGCGGTACAAACCAAATGAATCACAGAATAAACTTAATGTTGTGTTCAGAGGCTCTGATGAAGATCAGAGGACAACTGCTCTACAAGCCCACACACAGCATGTTAGTCTGAAGTGACAGCAAGTGAAAACTGCTCAATGTTTATTTACAGTAAGATCCCTGTAAACATAATACACATGTTATGTATTTAAAGTGTATGTGATGCAGGGAGCATAACATAGCAGGACAGGAAAGGTCCAGGAAATAGGTTCAGACTGTTACCGTCTTATTCAAACAAAAATACATTAGAAGATAATTTATATAAAGATGCAAGGATACTAAAATCAAATCTGAGTGGCAGCCTGGCATCAACTATTTGCAGCTCACTTCCTGTTGGCTTTTGTTTCTGATCCTAGGACTCTGTTTTGACTCTGTAAGTACTGTACCTTTAAATTGTCTTCAAATTACCCAACATGCAATTTTGATCTGATATAACTTATTGCGCAGTGTATTATTATCTGGTAGAACTATGAGCAGCTCGTTCATCCATCCATCCAGGGTAACGAGGCTCAGGCTGTAACTGGCTGATTAAAAATACATTCAGGCGTCAGGTTTGGTGAGACACACTGTTCCTAATGGACAGGATTTATAAGCCTAATGCAGTCTACTGGACCTCTGAAATGTTTTTTTTTTTTTTAAGATGGTTTAGCTACACTGTACATCACACAGAAGAGGATCTCCTCATTGTAAGAATAAAACCAGAAGAAACAACTGACAGGACGGATCCAGACAAACAGAGCTCATCACTGTTCACTACAGAGAGTCACCTTCTGTGTCATGAGACACAAGGCTCGCATTGACTTTTGGACGACAACAAGCATGCTGAAAACGGAAACATGTATAGCTCTATACACAAGTTGCATTGTGGGACAACAATGCCAGTCAACACCACATGTAGAAACTGTCCACTGTCCTGAACGTTGAAATGTACGAGGAAATGTAAACATGTCATTGTTTCGAGAGTAATTTACACTGAAACATTATTAGAAATGTCAGATACTTGATAGGGGAGAACTATAAAGACCAGTGTGTTTTATGCAGATATGTGGTGATTTACACAGTGACAGGGTGTAACACAGATAGCTGCTCTGACCCTGCAGGATCAGACTAAACTCTGGACCAGAGTTTAGTCTGATCTCACTGTCAGGAGCGAGCAGAGGACATGATCCCACAGTGAAAGTCCAGCCACCACTGACTGACTGAAGGAGGCTCAGTTCACCTTCACTCACTGAAATTAACAAGTACAAAAATCAGGTCAATGTTGTGACAGAAAAACCACACTGAGTAAATACAGGACATTACACGGGGGAATAAAGAAAAAAATACTGAGAGTTGACACTATATTGTGTTTGTTCTCTTCCATTTTCATATGAAGTAATATCATTTCTTGTATGACATTTTAAATGATTAAATTGCGAGTTTGTGCAATATCTCCAAGGGACAGGCTGGTTGATAAAGAAGTAACACTGAAGGCTAAATCAGCTGGTCAGTAATCATTAGAGCGGTCTGTGTTCGTCTTCACTGGTCTAAACTTCAATCTCCCATCAATACAACCAAACACCACAACACCACAATGCTTTCATTAAAGCTTTACAAAAGCACAAATCATTAACTCTAAAGACACAACACACACGTGTATGTCCCATGTAAGGTCAGGAGTTCTAGAGGAAACGCACACATGTACTGAACACGCATTCAAACTCAAAGTTTGTGTGCAATTTAACAACAAAAGTGTAAAATGATAGTAACAACATCAAGCACATGCCTCCACAAAACAATTTGACTCCCACACACAGACGGTAACAAAGCTCTCTGTATCCACTGCCTTCACTCAGTGAGCCCATTGAGATAAGTGTAAACAGACTGAATGAGTAAACTCACAACCTTTCCTCTCCTCGGTCCAGATGTATCATCATTTATGTAAAACGATGTGGGTCCCACCTTCTACATAACGTAACTGTTACAGTCTGGATTTTGCAGAAGACATCAACACACTCCCTGCGTTCCTCTTTAGTATGACATCAGTCTCTCCCGCTGGGAGTTGGAGTTTATGTTTGACTACAAGACCTACAGCAGTCTGTTGATAGTTTCTTGTTATGTGTAGCTTTTCCTTGTTGAGGTGATGACTTGACATCTAAAACAAAAAGTCACTGCAGTGCAAACATTATAGGATCAAGTCTGGGAGCATGTTCTGTCCAATTCTGTGCCATATTCCTCTCTCCACTTTGTGTTGCAATTATATCTACAGTCAATTATCAAAGTGAAATTGCTTGGGTTCTGTCCAGCTGAACTCATAATCGTATGCAGAAATGTTCCACAACAAAAAGGCTTAGTCATAAAATGCAGGGCTCATTCAGAATATACGTGCAAGACTTGCCCAAAACTCTGAGATTGAATTTCACAGGAGTTTGATGTAGTGGTTTAAGTTTCAATAAATTGTGATCCAATCCATTTCTATCCCATAATATTGTGTATGTGTGCGTGTGTGTGAGCGAGCTAGTAAAACTGCCTCTCTCTCAGAATGGGGGTTGCTGTTCGAACAGACATCATTAAGCTGCTTGACAGCATCAATCTGAGCTGATGGGACCCCCATACTGGATGTTGGAGGGCTAAAAATTAATCTCACACACACACACACACACACACACACACACACACACACACACACACACACACACACACACCTTCTCTCCACTGACAGACAGCCTGACTCAACCATCTGTTCCTTCCTCCTCTCCATCCACAGAGTACAGTATTAGCTGTCTCTGGTAGTTCTGTTGATATATTGGTGGATTGCTGACTCTGTTCTCCACAGAGACTGGTGTAATAAATGTGTGTGTTCCCGTGGAGGTCCTCTCACTCTGGAAAGACTCCTCTGCACTTATTACACTGATCAGACCAAATAGCCAGGCTGTCTGGCTGAATGTGCAGCAATATTTCCACAACCTTTTTTGACAATCATGCGACTTATTTATATTTATTCCTCCAACCGTCGCCCCACAGCTCCTCCATCCGCTGATGGACATCATTAAATGAGCAGACCTCCAGTTGTTATAGTGCCACATATTAGTGACTGATGATTTAACTTCCCTCGTCTCTTTAGTGCACATGTTAATCCATTGATCAGCCAAAGAAATGACAGAATCTTCATTCTAAGACATTCATTGAAAAATGAATCCACCAGCATCACAGTATCAGAGGTGTTTCCTTCAACAGGATTACCTGTTTGAATGAAGGATTAATAGAAAAGATGTGTGGATGTATTTAATGGGTGAACACTAATCCTGTAATCCTATAATACAGTCTCACCTCATTTTTATTGACTCTTACGGACATAAATAAATATCCAGTCATTTATAAGCAACAGGAGCAATAAGGAACATTTTGTAAAGCGTACAAACCGACATACATACAAAGCCGTACACACAAGATGCAAAACAAAACGGAACAAAACAAAACCAGAGCAGAGAGCAGCTCAAACTGGAAGAGTCATGAGATGGGGGAAGAAGTTTAGCAGGAGAAAGCAATCTCAAAGAGGTGGTTTTTAAGAGCTTTTTAGAAAGACGGTGTTTGACTGTCTGCTGTGGTTGGGGAGGGCATTCCAGAGGGAGGGTGCAGCAACTGAGAAGGCCCTGTCAACCCAAAAAGCAAACACGATGCTCTGTGCTGTTTTCTGACAAAGACCCGGTCCCCGAGAAGCCTTCCATCACAGGATTCAATGCCAGGCCTGGAGCCCTGTCGTCTGTGGTCGTACAACCTCATGAGAGGACATCACAGGACCCCTGCTGGACCCCCTGCAGGGCACACAGGTCAGTGGATGATGCAGTCAACATGGGACCGCATTACATCCTGTAACGCTTCATCCCCCTAGGGACATACGCAAAGGTCCTGTTTGTGGACTTCAGCTCGGCATTCAACACCATCATCCATCAATACAGTTTATATTTATATAGTTTGATGTTACAATACACGAGCCGTTTGTCCCGCCGAGCCAATGTTTTCATCCCTCCCTTCTCCATACAAGCCCGCGCCCACTCTTCCCTCTACGACGGAAACCCAGGCCCCCTTCACTCTTTGTGGCTGGACCACAACAAAGCGGGGGACCGCAGCAAAGCGGGGGCCTATAAATGTTAAAGTCTGTCACTCAGTCACTGAATGACTGACGAGGGATAAAGTTGCTGTGATGATGTTACACCATCGGCTGCTGCTCTTTCAAAAATGAAATCGGTGCCACAGTTGTTGTTTTTTCTGTAAGCCTGTAGAATTTTCTGTATATATGTTTCAAATGTGGTCAAATCTTGTAGTTGACAGTCAGGACTGAGAAGAAAATCACTGGTGCCAATCTTCCCTCTATTCAGGACTTATACCGTGTGTGGATATATCCGTGCATCAAACTGTAAGTACAGAAGTACCCATTCATTCAATCTACTAAAAGATCCAGTTTCAGTGAAAATGCATGACAGTAGCTGCAGAAACACAGACCTGGGGGCATTCAGAGCAGACACATAATTACATTCATCAAAAGATAAATGTTCTCTCAGATTGACTAATTGTTTAGAATGCCACATCTTAATAAGAAGTACTTACTAATGTTTCCTACTCTACTCCACAGCAGTCAAGCAATCACATTAGTTCATTAGGTGATTGGAAGAAGTAAAAACAACAAAGCAATAAAAACTGATACTTAACCCATTTTTTTCCTAAGGAAATAAAGTTACATTAAAATTACAAATATGTAATAAGACAAAATAAAATCGAAGAATCTGGATGGATCTTGGCACTAAATGTTTTTGACCAGAACCCAAAACACCCAGAGAAGATCGGATTACCAGGCCTAACACACAAAGTCCACTTACAACTAAATCACAGGCCTAATGAACAAACCAAGACCAAAAATCAGCTATAATTTTTAAATGAGGAGTCCTTCCATTCCTGAGCAAATAAACCAGAATAAGACAACTTCAAGTCTGCTAGTAAAAGAGAAGATAACAGCAGAAGAGCCTGAAACTCATTAGTCAAAGAGTTCATCTAAAAACCCCTAACAGAGAGAGAGGAAGTGGAGCGCACACTTTCACCTCTGATGAAGGATGAAGTTCTCTTCCCTCAATCAACCATGAAGTCCTCTGCTGCCAAACAAAAGACGTTCTTGTTTTTCAAGTTTATACCCGCAAATATTCCCATCCCAGTCACAAAAATATGTTAGAATCACCGAAGCACAACTTTTAGAGCAAATTAGATGTGTGAAGATGCAGCCAGGGGAGGAAGATAAGGATATTTGTATCCACTTTTGATTGGAAAAACAAACAAACATGACTTAATATCACTTACTCGCTCCTTATTTTCGCAGTGTGAATACAAGCTGATCAACCTCATCTGAGAATGTGCAGAAATGACAACAACGTTGCAGACATTCAGTTTTGGTTAAATAATTATTCATGAAAAGTGATAAATTCTCTGTTCACACTTTAGCAGCTGGTCTTGTTAGACAGAGCAGGTGGAACCTTTGTGATTGTAACCGATGCTCAGCAGAAGATAACCGCTTGTTGGAACTAAAACAAGTAGCAGAGCTGATTATAAGCATTAATAAGAAGGCAAACAAATGACATGAAACATCAAATCAGTGTTTCCTGCTCTAAGTCGGCACTCAGTCTGCCTGACCAAGTATATTAATGCTCACCGTTTCCACCATCGTATCATCCTTATCCCTCCTGCTCATTAGTTGCAGGCTAGGAGCAAACAGGGTCAGCATTCAAATCAATTGAAGTGTGAGCACACGACAAGTTTAAAAGAAGCTCTGCAGTGAGATGGACATCACTGCTCCCCTCAGGGGAAACAACGGCTCAGCTACAGCTTAATGATTTTACTGTCAGTCGTGTGCAGGCAGCTTTGGGAAACAGATTCCAGGAGAAATATAAACAGAGGAAAAAGATTGCTTAAAATCATGACGGTCATAGAATAAGAGGTGATGGAGGACGAAAGAAGAGTAAAGAAAGTAACGCGAGTCTAGTGAGAGGTGGGGGATGGAGATTTGCTGTATGTGTGAACTAATGAGAGGAAAGTTAGAGGGGACTGAAAAGACTAACAACTCACTGAGAAAGGATTTAGTGTGAGAGGTACTGATGGGAATCTTAACTATGGATATTTTATTCAACTCGTTATGCTCCCTCTCCAAAACAGCAGATAAGCATAGAAGGCCATTATTTTGTACTGGAAAAAAAAGTTATTTTATTTAGCCTACATTTACTTATTCTACCTCATTAAAAAAATCCAGAATCTATTAAAATGCAAATATTTTCCACCTGATAAATGCACCTGCACTTGCAAACTGACTCTTACTTCACTGAAAAGTCCATTCTCACTGTATGTGCACTGCAGGTTTCTAGTTTCCACACCACACTTGTATAAGTCGCATATGCAACAACAATTCTTCTCATCTAGTTGTGATGTCACAAATTCCTCGTGTACATGCAGGTGTTAAACAGGTTGAAGGTGAGCACAGGAACAAGTTTCCTCTTCAGCAAACTCTGCACATAAATCATCCTGCACAGTGAAGCTCAAACATCCAAGTGAAGGAACAATAAGATGAATGTATGTTTGAGTGGACTTTCATCAACCCTCTGTACCCTCCGCTGTGTGGTAACTGCAGGTTTATGTGGTGAGCTCTTAAACTGCGTTGCATTCAAGAACTTTAGTGTGATATTACAAAATCCATCGGTAAAAACTACGTGTGCATCCGCTCCGTGATTCGTTTCTTTCCATCAAGTTTCATGAAAATTAAGCGAGTAGTTTTTGTGTAATCCTGCTGACAATCAAACCTACAGACCTAACCGGAAACATACCCTCATTGGTGGAGGTAAATAACTTGAATTCACTTAAAATAGAACACAGTTGGCACAGAAGGTATTTAAACATCAATGGAAATCAAACCACTGCTGCGAAAAGCCCACTGTCAACTGTATGCTCAGTACTGTACATACATCAAAAATAAAAATATTCCATTTGGCCATTTAATGTTTCCCCCCCCAGGTATGAAAACGTATCACCATTGAAATCATTGAAACTACAACTGAGCAGTTAGTAAGAATTGTTTCAAGCCAAACAGGGGGGAGTGTTTGATGTTAAAAAGGAGTATTGGCCACACAAACAAAAACAAAGTCACTACCGAGAGGTGACCTGATTAACCTAATGAGCGTGGTGTTCGTCTGGATCATTTGTAGGTAGATGAAGGAGGGACTCTGTGATTGAGTGTGTGTCACACGAGGGTTCAGACTGACTAGCAGGTCACTTCTGTTTCCAGCACTGATCCTGTAGACCTGAGAGTGTTTTCTCATTTAAACTGACTTCCTCATGAAGTCGAAGTGAGCAGCTGATTAATCGCCGCGCTGCTTCTGTCACCTCTCCATTACCAAACCTTTACTGTTCCTTTTGGAGCTGCTGCACTTACAGTCTGGAGAGCATTACTTAATGCTGACATTTAATTACAGACAGAAGACATGGAAACTAATATTCTCTCCTCTATTCTTTCCTCTTTCCTTCTTATCCTCCTCATCCACGCTTCACCCTACTACAGTCTCTCCAGCTCACAAAAGGTTATACTTCAGTTTCCCACCATACCTTGCTTCTTCATTGTCCCTTCATCTCACACACTCACACACACACACACACACACACACACACACACAATAGGCTCGTTGCCAGCATAAGAGCAGGGCTAAAGAGAATCCAATATGTCAAGACTGACTGATCCAATCTACGATGGGTCAAAGTGAAACAAGATGTGTGTGAAGGAAGTAACATAGGATGAGAACAAGTGAGATACCAATTCACTTTTTAGACGATTTCAGTAAAAATAACTGCCATTTATCTCATCACATGTGCCACTGAACTGCACACACACACACACACACACTCTCATTTGCTGAGAAATAACACAACAGTGGAGCTGACAGTCCAACAGCCTACTGTGTGTGTGCACTGCTCTGCTGAGGAGACTCCTCTGAGGAGACTCCTCTGAGGAGACTCTGCTGAAGCTGTCAGCTGTACCAGCCTCTGATGCTGCTCTCTCCTGTGTCACACACTCCTACTGTACATGGAGGCAGCTCTCCGCTCAGCTCCATCCAGCACTAACTTTATCTGGAGCAAACAGAGCTCTCCTGCAACTGTCAGAGGAACAAAGTATCAGGCTTCGCCACGAGAAGGTCTCTCCATCATGCCAGGTGTTCTCAGGAAGGGAAGTCACTTCACATACCTTCAGAACTCGAGTCAGCAGCAGACGGACAGACGCACAACAAACATCCACGGAAGCTGTAATTTCCCCTCTCAACTCCGGTGTTTCCTAGTGGAAAACGTCCGGACATGAAATGAAAAGAATAAAACGACCCCTTGCCTTGAAATCCAAAGAGGAAAGCGACGGCGGGGAACCACACGGTGTGTATCCAGAAGTAGAGCATGGTGTCCTTTAACCAGGTGCTAAAGCTCCGCGCTCTGCCCGACGAAGCTCCGTCTCCAGCGGGTAATTTCCAGAAGAGAAAGCGCTGCGGATGAAGCCGAGCGGTGGAAGAAATGAAGCCAGTGTGAACGGTGCTGATGAACGCAAGAGCCGGAGACTCTGTCACTGCTGCGGCTGCTTTCACACGGACAGTAGCGACCCCTACCGACACGTGTGTGTGTGTGTGTGTGTGTGTGTGTGCGCGCGCGTGTGTGTGGGTCAGTGTGTTTCTACTGAAGCAGCGTTTCATGGTTCAGCACCGACAGCAAATCTGAGCAAATCCAATACTTTTCATTCAGCACCACAAGCAGCATTTTTCACATCGACGCTCTCTCTCTGTTTCTGCCTCGCACTATGTTTACTGCTGGACAAGGAAGCAGGTGAAGAGGAGGGGGAGGGAAGTAAGAAGCAACACAGGTGTTTGCTAGTGGACAATGTGTCACTGTGTTATTCTTTCTCTTCACTGTTAAACAGTCACAACTCAGGTGGAGTGTCAACAGTGGACTCTGGACATGGCTCGCACATACCTCCTCAGGCAAATTAAGGACTCACAAAAACACTAAAATACTTCTTTGTTGGTTATTTGATCAGACTTAAAAGTTGTTATAAATCACTTACACTAACCTTGTGTGGTAAAATGTATTGTAATAATGTAAAATACATGGGTTATTGACTTTGTTGTAAACTCTTCCTTCAGACAGAGAAGTAGTTGATGAATGCAGGAAACAGTCGCACACATCTGCCTCTATAGTTATGATAACATCAATTGAGGACAAAAAGTTAAGATGACAGATCATATGGACTATTTGCACATAAAGAAAAGTTATACTTTTTTGTGAATAATATCAGCTCTCACATTTTCTACTTTTGATGTGTAATTAAAAAATAAAAATTTATTTTCAGTATAGAGTCCTTCCCGTGTTTCTATAGGACCTGCTTAGTCCCACATCTAACAATATCTGTTGGAGGTAAAGTAAAGAGAGTAAAGTAGTTGGTCTCACTGGAGAAGACCAGTTATCTTTGTGCATACGAGTGTGCAGTTTTCCCCCAAAGAAGTCCTGACAGTAGATGTATTACACTTAGTTCTCACAGAGTCACAGAAGCAGTTGCTTTAGTTTTTATATTTAACTACAGCTGCAGTGAGAGCGGCTACAGAAGACAGAACCGTTTCTATTGTATACTTATTACTAACTAATTAAGAACTAATGGTGAGATTATATCTCCAAATATGTCAATATTAAAGCTTTATGTATCATTAACAAATATAGTTACATGGTAATATTAACACAGACATCTCTATTGTAGATAAATTAGACATCTCCAAACCTGATGCATTTTTGCTAAAAGGTTTCAATTTATACACTTCAGACTTGTCCGGAGACTGATTCTGCAGAAGTGTTTTAAATAGTAAGATTTTAGCGAAAATGTAAGTGTTGAAGTAGTGAGCGTACGACTGGATAAATGAGACTTGGATTATATTAAGAGTTGTGTGAGAGTTTGTAAACTGATGTTTTTAAGTAGTTTTGCCATTGTTAAACATGGATCCCATTTACTTCCAATCATCAAGACTTTTCTCCATTTTTGGATTCTTCTATCACTGTAAAACATGCAAGAAAAAGCTTTTTTTAACAAATTCAAGGTAAATAATTGATATACAAATGGTGCTTGTGTGGAGGGAAGTATTCCTCTAAATAGGCTCAACTTGGTTTTTGGATCTTTGCCCTCACATAGAAGGAACACGGCTGCTTGAAGCTACATTGTCTGTTATATTTGTATGTTTGTTCATATGTGTTCTCAGTTGTGAGTGCTTTTAGTTTCCGCCTGTGTTCAGCTTCCATTTACGAGTCACACTGCTCATCTGTATTTTACTCTCAGAGGAGATGCATACCGCTTTCATTATAACAAGCCAGCAGCAAGAGAAACAAAGCAACGGTTAAATTAAACTCCATCAACAACAATTGATAAACAAAAAAATAAAAGAGTTTACTGTCTACTTAGAGATGACTGTTGATTCTCAGAGAGAAGCTAAGTCTCGTTTTATGTTGAAGGCAAACTGCAAAAGTCCTGATGTGCGTTTGAAATGTGGATGAAATGTAAATGATTTCTGCATACAAACTGCATGCCATCATACATTATTCATGGTACTACAACAGTCATATCTGTGTACGTGTCTGAGTCTGTATATCTCATGTGTGTATGTCATACGTGTTTGTGTGCGTGGGCCTTTTAAGATAGGGTTCAATCTTTACATTTAATCTTTACATTTTTAGGATTCTTAAAAGTCTAGTAACAGAATCATAATGCAAATATTCAGCGACATCAGTTAACAGACTGTAATCACGGACCATCTCATAGTATGAACACATCATAATTCATTAGATATGGACTGAAACGTAGGCACAATCTGTTTTAACGATGCAACACACTGAATAAATATGCAAAGCTTCCCACGGATGACTGTAATGAGTAATTATGTGTGGACAGGTGTTAGACAATGATTACACATTAGCTAGAGCCACTAATATATTTGCTAAATATTACATTCTTGCCAATGTTGAAAGAAGACATTAACATATTATAATGTAGGAAACAAAATGTCCCAGTTTATTTTAGTCAATAATGTGAATAATGCTTTTACAGTACTGTAATCAGAGACATCACCACTGTGGGTGAGAACATGTCCTCCTCCTCACAGAGAAACGTTCTGATTTATTTGACAGACTGCAGTTCACTCATGTCTTATCATACTGAACATAGTTCATAAGTTAATAGCTTCTGACCTCCAAGTGTCGTGATTATTTATTAATTCCCAGCCCACAGCGTTTTTTGTCCTCCAGCAAACCTTTGGATGCGGGTAAAAGATGTTAGGCTTTAATTTTCTACAGAAAAAGCACAAATGCAGAGAGAAAGGAGAAAGAGCAAGGCAGGAAATGATGGAGGTAGAGAATTAACATTTAAATAAACCACAAAAAAGGTGAGAATAAAGTTGTTCCACCTCTGAACACGCCCAGCATCACTGACGGGTGTGGTTGGGTGTGATCAGAAGTGTGCTCTGTAACCACACCCAACTGTGATGTCACCATGTTCTGGAGTCCACCTGTATTTCACTGCAGCACGGTGAGAAGAGAAGCCACCGGAGGTCAGCAAAGGGAAGATTTCAAGTGGGTGTTAAGTTAAGAACACTTTGAACTCCACCTTCAAACTAGAGTCCAGTGAGTTGACGCACCCAGCCAGTCAGCATCATGGACAGACAGAGCAGCAGCAGAGCACTGAGCGTGTTCACTGAGGAGACAGAGCTCTACAGAGAAGACTGCTGCTCTCACGCCGTTAATAAACCACTAACAATATAATAGAACGCTTTCATTTTATTTATTCGGTTTTAGTTAAAATTTTATAAATACACCATTATCCGTGTTACATATTTTAGTTCTACTTAATGTGTATACTCGATTTAAAACAAAAGTTAGTTTACTTTTATTATTTTTGCTCCCAGTTTTGGAATGACCAGTTCCCCACTGCAGTCACAGCTAGCTAACTAAAAGCAGTTTTGGCCCAGATATAAGTCTCCTTCGACACACGTACAGCTGCCTCTTTACACCTGCTAGAGAGGAGCTTCCCCAGGGCAGTAGGCACTCGCACATACTTCACACTGCACATGTGTGAACAAAGGTACATGAGTACATTTGCTAGAGGAAAGATCAGGGGGCTGCCAAAGCCATTATGATTCACAAAGGCCCGACTCTCTTCAGTTACTGTATACTATAAGTCTGAAAGTTAACTGCTTGACTTTCCATCCAACAAGTATCAGGATACAGCTCAGAAAAGATCTGTATTGATTTAAATTCTAAATATGACACCACATTACACAGCACTCTCCACTGTGAGCAGTGACCTCCATGAGTGGATAAGTTACTGTAAAGTTGCAGATACTCTGTGGTACTTGTATTTTAATGCTAATGACTCCTGGAGCTCTAGTTTCCCCTTATGTTGTTCTCTGTCCTGAATAAAGAGCTCCTCTGTCTATTTCTAGTGACTCCATCCCAGTGGTTTCCATCACACCAGACCCCCAGCTGATTACCTGTGACTCTGCGGAGAGAGTTGATTTATGACTGTTTTGCTCTCGTTATAGTTGAGCTCTCTGCTGCAAGACCGCCTCTCTCAGCAGGAATGCAAACGTGTGAAAGATTCCCTAAAGACTTTGGTTTGATAACAGTTTGCCTCTGACCGAGAGCCAAATGTCTGTAGAGCCGAGTGTGTTGGCCACTGTCTCTGGGCCTTTATTCCACAGAGAGAACTTGGTCTTATTGCCCACAGAAATAGTCCTGATTATCCAGGAAGGGAAAATAGAAGTTAGGTAAGGTAAAAAGAAAATCAGTAATTAAGAAAAGTATCTTTCCACTTCACTACCTACCATTAGATCAGTTACTTACTTTGCGCTGTAAAAAGAGCTGCACCAGCTGCAGTGTCTATTCATATACGAGTTAGAGGAGGAAGGAAGATGCCAGCCAGTTAAAAAAAAATGCAATGTGATTTTGTTGGGACTTCTGGTGCTCCCATATAGAAATGAACAGACAATTACCAGACGTGCCGAGTTCAAGGGTGCTGTGATTCATTTAATGGAAGAAATGTCTTCACAGTGGATGTAATCCAATTCACTGGCCCTGCATTAATACTATTTTGTAAAGCTGTGAGGCAAAGGTTACGATACATGTCTGACAATGAGTTTCTTTCATGAATGTCAGTGTGTGAGGTTTGTGGGCGTTTGCATGAACCATGCATAATCCTTGATTAAATATGTGGATGTTTGGATCAGCTGGATTCCCTTAAATGGCTTAACAGAAAAGCAGAGACCTCAGCTGTTCTCACGAGGATTCTCCTGTTGATTCTCTGCCGACGCGTTAGCTTGTTCCCTTCCATATTTCCTGTCAGACCAAGTCCTCTCACCAGATCAACATCAACCATGTCTAACTCTGTTTTTTGATGTGCAACAATATGATTTTTATTCCATTCTGTTAAAAAATCATCAGAAATGGCCATATTTTACTAGGTTTTGGAGGTACTGATATACAATTATATTGCACACTTGCTAGCCAATCAGGAGCAAGTATGTTCTGCATACATGTGTTGGACGGCAGACATTAACAAAGAAAGAAAGATGCGGTGATAAGTGTTCTTTCTCTGGAATGACTTTTGTCTGCAGAAAAAAAAGATATCTTTATCTTCCGTTACCAAGGCTTCAACAATGAACAATAAAGCTGACACTGTACAGGTTGAAATAGCACAAATGGTTTGCAGCAGCTTAAACTCAAAACAACCACATATATTAGGAGGTTGGAAGAAGTTGGAAAAGGTTGGAACATAAGCACATATTTGATATTTAGTTCATTTAGTTCATATTGAACAATCAAAAATACAGCTAAATCTAAAGCGTACATTCAGTAAAATAGGGATAAAGAGGGGGGACGTGTGCAGCACAGCATTATTGTAAATGTAATACAGTGTTAAGTGCAGCAGCTAAAGAGTCCTCACCGCATTATGGCAGCAGAGAAGGAGGTAAAGGGGCCGCTGGTGATCGCCTTGTGTCCTGTCAAAGCAGCAGCACAGATTTGCTGGACGCTAATTACAGACTAATTGTTCTCACACTCGACAGAACTAATTGAGTCAGATATTTTTTCATTAATGTCACAGAGTCTCAGTAACCATCAGAGCTGACTAACAGAACAGTTTATCCCCTGTGTGCTGCATCGCTGGCTGCTGGCCAGGTTTAATGAATCAAACTTTATTGTGGCCTGTCGGCAAACATGTCCTCGCAATCTCAGTTGTTATTCGCGTTTTCGTTAGCAGAGCTAAACTGAAGAAAACTGGCAGACAAAAAGATGATGCGTGTTTTAAACTTAGAGAAGTGCTGCCTCTGTCACAGCAGGTGTCCCTATCCAACATTTACTGAAATGAGTTACTCCTGAACTCAATGAGTTTTCCTGTAAAATAACAAATCCCTCCATCAGCATGAAGTCACTGTATCAGTAGTTTAACAGGAGTGAGCAACACACACAGGACCAGAGTACGGTGGAGTCATCTTCCCGGATCCATCCTGTCTGTCTCGCTCACATCCTGTAAGACCTTCTGCTTGTCAATAACTCCACCATCATAAGTGATTATCCTCCTCCTTTACAATGCTTTCACTCTAAAAACAGCCTCTGTGACATCATAATCCTCAGTGAGGACTGGACATGATATATAGCTGTTGCTTTATTTATGCGATTCAAGTTCAGGAAGTAATAAATCAGAAAACAGCAACAGAGAGAGACAAAGACATAACCAGACATGTTTGAACTGAATCATCTTCTAACAGGGACAGTGAAGCTAGATTACTAATAGAATGTCTAAACATATCAGAGTATATTCACAAGTCTGAGAGTAGTACTGAATATGGATGAAGGGATACTTCAGTCCAGCCAAACCAGCTGCTGATAACTGTTTACTTACTATAGCAGTCTTTTTTCCAAATCAACCCCATTAAGAGGAACAACTTGAGCAAAGAAAATAACTGAAAATGACTTCTAACTGAGAGAAGCTGAATAGTTCACACATAAAATGAAAGTATCTGTGAAAAAAAGGAGGAAGAGAAGGTGGGAGGAAAGAGAGTAAGAACATATTTTGCAAGAATCTCACTGGCGACTCAGCGCTGACAAATACAAACTCTTGAAACTTGTGAGGGCAGCGAGCAAGAAATGAGACGGAGCAAGGTAGAAGAGAAACTATGAAATCCAACAGTGATTCAGCATGATTAGTTCAAACTCCCTTCATGATTGTTCATTCAGTAAAAGAAAATGCCCTCCGAAAAGATGTGCTTTGTGATACTGGAGGTGGGAGTCCGTACAAAAACTGCAGAAATGGAGGGGATTCTTTATTTTTTATTTGAGTTACTAAGTCATTGCAGTAACTTCAGCACAACTATACATCATGCACCTTCACCCATAAGTCATATAAATGCATTGCCACTGAGCACATAGTGTGAAATGCAAGCTTCAGAATTTGACCGAGTACATTTTAATGCTGGAGGAAACACGCAGTTTGTGTGGCATAATGAAAATACTTATTTACCTATTTATTGCAAACCCAGCAGTGTGTTAATATGTCTACGATGTCACGTAGTCCATCCAGCGTGATCTAAGTCCCTGTTCCTGTGAACTCGCTCTTTAGTTCTAAAATGATCAACCATCCAAACATCCAACACGTCTGACTCGGCCACGTACTTCCCCACACACACTTCTTCAAACACCGTGGCTGACTCTCAAGTGATTTATATGACACAACCAGTTAAGTCTGAGCTGAATCCAGTTCAAACACAGTCAATAGAAGACAAAACCCTGACTGACAGAGCGTCTCCACCTCTTCTCCCCTCTCTTTGTCCTCCTCTGTTCTCTCACTTCTACAGTCAATGGAGTGGGTGGTTGCTAGCTAGTGGAACTAAAGTTATTATTACCGTTGAAAGAGACTGTGATGGGCTGATTTCAGACCTGCTAGGAGACTTTCTGAGATGATGTCCTCAATTATCTGCACCAGCACAGAGGAATACGCAGCATGATAATGCATCATAATTCATGCAAAAATATCAATCTGATGTGTTTGCTGTTGAGCCAACAAAGCTAGCGGAGCTGAAGAATACACTCAGCTGTGAACAGCTTGCTCCATTATTCCTCATATATGTGATTTTTCTGATGACTGCATATGAAGGCCACAGCAGAAAATTAATTATTCCTTCACATTACAAGGCTGTGCAGGTGTTAGTGTGCAGAGAGAAGCTCTCTCATTTTTTAAATGACAGACATCTACTGAAAAATAAAAGACTAAAACTTCTGACTTTTTTTTTTTTTTTTAAAACTCCCACATGATCGGTTCATGGGATTTAAAAAAAGTAAACAGCAGCCAAACTGCTCAGTAAGAGGTGAGTAAAAGTAAACAGGAGCAGGTGGTGGAAGAAAAGAATAAACGGAGGAGTGTGAGATCAAGAGAAACCTTGAAATTATCACTCGTTTTCCAGGAATGCATCATTTAAAAAGTAGCCAAACCATAAAATCCCATCTGCACACACCCTTCTTGAAACCAAAAATAAAAGAAATTGAATAAAATGAATGATTTTGATTCAAGATGAAGGAAGAAGATTAAATTGTCTTTGGCATGACAATCTTTACACCTGGAGGCATTAAATAAATGTAATAATCAATTAAAGCTCTGAACGTTTTCAGTAAAATATCTCCAAACTGCTGTGACGGATCCTATTCAAAGCTCATCATCAGTCAAAGCAGACAGCTGTCCAGCTTTGATCAGATATAGGAGGACGGGGAAAGATATGAGGAGACAGGACCAAGGATTGGACAGTGAGGGGACGCACATCATCCCTCTGGTTTATCAAGAGAACAAGCACCGACTTCACAGTGTCACACAGTTCTAATCATGCGAGGATGTGGCCTTCATTTAAACTGACTGCAGGGTGCTGGCCTACATAAAAAACATTTACATAGAACTGCTCTGTTTTATTAAAAAGGCATGACGTCTAAACTGTAAACACCTCAGTGTGATCACACAAACAACACAGACTCTCTAGGCTCTCCTGATAGGAGTAAAAGCCGACATATTTTTGATTATGAGCTGACCTAATGTCCATTTCTTCCATTATGAACGGTCATTAGCTCACCAGCTGCTGGGCTACAGTGTTGATCAGCTCAGCAGACGTGTTGTGATCTCATAGGATCAGACCGGTGTGAGACACGCAGGATCAAAACAGCTCTGCTCCGTCCACATCTGCTGAACCGCAGACAGTACATACAGACACCTTGACATCATGAGCAATAACTGTTCTTATCCATGTTGGCTTAAAGTGAAGCATAAAAGATCATTTTCGACCAAAGAAAACGACACATGAACACGAAGGAGAATTCCTTGAATTGCTCTGCTGAGCCAACATGTAGACAACCGTAAATAATCTGACAATTCATGTTCCTTCATTACATCTGCTTATGTAAAATAAATATGTTGGTATTTATTTTCCTTTTCTCTCGTACATGTTAACGCTTAAAACTGGCCTAAAAAAAAAAAGAAATGAGGCAACGTTTACAGTGATCCCTGTTCTGAACAGGAGGGCGGCTTCTCCTCACATTTGAGCTGTCTGATCATGTGAACATTTGCAAGTCACAAACACTCTACCGTCAACAGATCCCATATAACATAAACATGTTTTTAATTCAGCACAAGCATTAAATCAGCAAAACTATCACACAGTGGATTATGGGATACTGGAGGTTGAGATATTGTTGTGTCCTTTCAATTCACCTAAAGAGCACTCGAGGGTTGATTAGTGACACCTGTGTTTTTCCTGCTTTTACAAGTGATAATGTGGGAAAAGGCCTAAAAGAACACAACTATAGTCTGACAGAGAGGAGACACAGCATGCTTTCATTGAAATGAAGCATTAACAGTACAGACAGCGCACTCACTTCAGTACCAACTCCCGAAATAATAATGCCGGTTTTCACTCGGTGATTCTTATTCCCTCTGTCTTCTCTGTTCATTACATTACATGTGCTTATTGTCTTTGCACTCCTACACTGTGACCAGTCCCTGCGGCTCCGT
This sequence comes from Bovichtus diacanthus, assembly GCA_943590825.1. NCBI lineage: Eukaryota > Metazoa > Chordata > Actinopteri > Perciformes > Bovichtidae > Bovichtus > Bovichtus diacanthus. Next base: position 4,900,095 of record CALSBV010010348.1, on the reverse strand, counting down.
CCTCCTGCATGCTGGGTCACACAGTGCTGTGGGAGTGCAGTGTGACCTCGCAGAGCTACCAGCAGTACAGGATGTCATTATGCAGCATACAGGACCCAGTTCACACTGAGAGCAGCAGACCAGCCCTGCTTGGCAGCAACCACAGCTGGAAGCTACAAATGTAATCATATTCAGTGGTACGAATATTCACCGGCTCAGCATGACCGCTCATTAGCTATGGCCGGCACACGTGTTTAGTTTAAGCGACGGTGGTTGAGCAAACTGGAGAGCATTAGAGAGATAACAAAAGGGATTCAAATGTTATTCTCAGATGGTTATTTGTTCTGCAAATGAAAGTAACCACCGTGAAACAATCAAACCCTCAGCAGATACTCTACTGTGGAGACACGTCAACACTGTTACCTCTTCACATCATGTTATATATAACGTTAGTGAAAAGTAGAAATGATGGCATATCTTACACATTGAACCTTTAAGCTTTCGTCTACCTGTTTTCAAAAAGGCACAGTCTAAATCTTTTAGAGAAAATCTGATAAAACTGAGATTCAGAAAGACCTTTTCTTTCTTCCCTTTGGGATTCTCCTCGGTTGTTTATATGGTACAACAAAGAAAAGTAATCCGTCTCTCTCTCTGTAGTAGTGAATGGCTGAATGCACCCAGACATCCAACTTTAAAGGACTCAGTTCCCCACAGTCTGCTGTCATGTATGCGTTTTTAGAATTCATAATACTGCAATAAAGTCTGCGAAAAGGTTGATTTTTTTTTTTTTTTTATCAAAATAGCAGTGGGACAGAGCAACAGAAAATGTTCCATTTTGCATCTGCTGATGTTTATACAGTGACTGTACCACAGAGAGAAAACTGATAAGATAGCATTTCAGAAGCAGAGTTACATAACATGATATCCCTTTTATACAACGTTTACTCCACACAGATTATAAAAGTATTAATCTAAATATATATCACCGATTCAGCAATTAATTTGTTTCCCTGTAACTGTGACTGTTGTGTCATACAGCAAACATTAGTTTAGGCCAATCCTGCAGTAAGAGATGCTTCAATACCAATTGTTTTACCATCATAGCAGGAAAAGCACAGGTGTAATTAATAACATCACTAAGGATGAGTCCTGGGCCCTGCGTCATGCTCACTGACACGGAGCCATCGTTAGCTAAATGAGTTACACCTGTGCTTTCCCTGCTGTGATAACTCAACTATTAAACTATTACACGGTTAAAGGACATTTAAAGGCCTTCAGCAGAGCAGGAATGTTGTATTGATACAGACAGAAAAATGACACTGTCTGGGGAGCTTAATGAGTTTTTGTGACTCACTCTGTACCATTCAAATATATGATGTGAAGGTAAGTTTATTTCAAACTTCAGTCAGTTAGATCAGCTTTATGATCAGGAACAATATTTGTTATACATCCAGAGATCCACTAGATTTTGGCTGTTGTGTCGTTTTGCAGCCGGTGGTACACACCAGCAACCTTATCAACATTAATTGGATACAGACTGTTAATTGGACAGCATACCAAATTGGCACCAAATCCCTCAACAGGGAGTGAGCTGACATTCAGAGAAGCACACCAGGTGCCAGCAGCACTGTGGAGCTCACAGCAGGGAGGTGGAAATAATGCCTCAATGCATGAACAAGTCCAGCGTGGCTTACGCTTCGCTGCTGTGCAGTCATCTTTGTGACGATTGTGCTGGTTAACATTGCCGTTTTGACCAGAACACCATGGCATGATGGAGAGGGGGAAGAGACCGGTTGGCACGAAAACAGCAGACAACTAAATGGATTAAATTAAGTCTAACATTAAATAGCAAGCAATCCACTCTAACTAACACACACACACACATCATCTTTGTCAAACAACACATGCATAACACTGCACTGAAGAAGCTGCTCAAAAGAAAGGAGAGAAGCAGCATTTTAAGCTTTCTATTAAATGAGGTCCACACTGCTGCATCTGAGGTCAACTGAAGCTGCTCCAGAGACTGCAGCATTAAAACGTTAAACAACCTTCCCCACACTTCACTATATTCCTTGAAAACAGGCCTGTGTGTGATGACCTGGTTGACTCATGAGCACTGAGCGGTTCTGAGAGGTGTTGTGGAGTGGGAGTATTTAGTGCTTTATAAACAAGGAGCAGAGCCTTTGAGTCAATTTGTAAAGTCTTATAGAAGCTTATAAAGCGATCTGAGAAATGGTGCAACTCACCCCAATACATGGTCCATGCTGTTGAAAGGCACCGTGGTAATATAACCTGTGAAACACATTTCCAGGTTTAGATGGCTCTCAGGCTGAACAAACCAAATGTAATTACCGTAATTTCCGGACTATAAGCCGCTACTTTTTTCCCACACTTTGAACCTCGCGGTTTATACAATGACGCGGCTAATTTATGGATTTTTCCCGCTTTCACAAGCTTCATGTCGCCAAAAAACTGAGCACCGTCGCATAATGTGACGTAAATCGAGCGCGCTCAAACTTCCCATTAATTACGGTAATTAACTTTTTTACGAAATTTCTCGGTGTTTCATTCAGTGTACCAAATGAACCTCTAAAAACATTATGCCAACCTTCAATTGCATTATTAGTTCTTGGAATGTCTTCAGCAGCGGACATTATGAACAGCGGACATTATGAACAGCGGACATTTTAAACAGCGGACATTATGAATGGTCATGATTCTGATTACGGTCATGTTGTCACCCTCATCATGGCAAAGACACGGAGAAAGGCATATGATGCAGCTTTCAAGTTGAAGGCGTTTAAAAGCCTATTTATTTTTGTTCCAAGCCGTGTTTCGTTAAAGCCTGTGTAAAGTTCATTTGTTTCAATGTACCGGTAGCACCTGCGGCTTTTAGACATGTGCGGCTTATTTATGTACAAAATACATATTTTTAAAAAATTCAGTGGGTGCGGCTTACATTCAGATGCACTGAATAGTCCGGAAATTACGGTATTACTGAACGAACAGTAAGTTTCTGAGGCTCCATCACAGTCACTGGTTGTAGATCAACATTCAGTGATGCTAGTGTTCACTCATTGCTTTTTGTTGGAACAACAATAAAGTAAAGTCAGCTTCTCAGAGGTAACAGGTGGCCATCAGGACAACGCTGATCTGTGTACAGACCAACAAGACGTTGCTTCCACCAAACCACCGCAGCCTGCAAAAACAACATGCAACACAACTAGCAAAGAGCAGTTTCATTCCAGAAGAAGAATTGTTGAGAACTTTTGTTGCCAGCCACACTGCCGAGTCTCTCTCCATTGGGAAAGACAATTATGGGATATATGATTCCCTTTGCCATCATTCTCCAACTCGTAAAAAAAAACAATGCCACAGTGCCTCTCTTCCCAACACAAACTGACAGGGAATTCAGTTGGCACATGATTTAGATGCAGGGTTTGTTGAAAATAAATTAAAAAAATAGATGTTCAATTTGTTCCTGGATATTAAAATGTCCCTTAATATGTTGGATATGAAACCCATAACATTTGAGCCAACAACTAGTGACTAAATAAATGAGTCATGAAATATTCCCCTTCTATCAAACTGCTGGAGATAATCAATTTATTGCAAATCAGTCTAATCCCAAGTTTAATAATACCAGACCTGCAGGGTTATCCATTATTTAGCTGTAATACTGCCGATTACATACACGCGCATTATTTTTGAATTCACTCTATAAGAGCTGGAAAAGGCTAACTGCACCTTGATTTTGAACAGCTCTTATGAAGAATTGGTTTTCCGGCAGGAGGTGACAGAAGAATTGTCGTGACGGAATAAAATTGGAAATGTCTGTTCCCTGTCATGACTTGCATGAAACAACATTCTAGAGCTCATCTCTCTCAACATATTCCTTTATTTCCTTTCTGCCTTCTTTTTCTCTTCTTTCTTTGTCACTTTTATCTCACTTGATCTTCCTCCATCTACCCATCCTGTCTTCTCCTGATGTTTTCTCTATTTCCACCACAATGTTTATGCATGTGGAGCATTTTCTCCTCAGAAGCTTTTGTTCCGCAAAAATAATGTTAAAATCAATGTTCAATTGGATTGGTTTTTGTTGTTCTTCAATTCATTCAGTTCCTTCTACCTTTTTCCTTTCTTCTCGGGGTGATAAGGTCGATCCAGCTGCTTTCAGGAGGTTAGCGAGAGAACAGATTTTCTGTGACTAACATTGTGGTCAACCTGATGAGTATCTGATAAGGGAAATGTTGCTGTTGTATCTGGCTCTGGACTGAACCTGCTGAGGCTGTTAGTCTTTTGGGACGCAAATACGTTTTAGTGCGACAAACCGCTAATCCTCACACACCTCAAATCCTGATTTGAGAGAAAGTTTAATGAACAATAAAATCTTTGCGATAATTCTAAAGAGAATTTCAACATTTCGAGGACCGTCCAGTGTGCAGATCCTGATGGGAGATGGGTAAACTGTTGTGCTGCAGTATGTAGAAACGTTCTTAATATAAGTTCTATAAAATCTGACACTCTTTTCTTGCTGATCATGTGATTTGTGTCTGGTAAAGATTATGTCATTATTGTTTCACATAATCAATCCCAACTAAATAATGACAATCACGTTTGGAGGGAAATTGTTGAACTTGATCAATAGACACTTTCTTCCTACGCCCAGTTCCTAGCACCCAAACACACCCTGATTATCTGCTGTTCTTTGTGTATTTACCACTTTTCCTTTAATGTTTGTTTCCAAACAGAAATGCAGCATGACATGATTCAGAGTAAAGCCACTGAAAGAGTGTTGTTGCCAGAATTACTGACTGAAGAGGTGACATCTGTACATACTCAGAGACCTGCACTTATGTGTGAAAACGAACGTTGCTCGATGTACTGATTCAGAGATAAATGTGTTCCTTCAGACATTATTATATAACTACTTTGCTACATGTGTTCCTATTTGTGTTTCGAGTGGGGGAAGATTTGTTGTTGTTTTTTCTTTTTTTTTTTTAATTCAATTGAAGTCTTTGACAAGTGACAGCTTTATTTGCAGTTTGCAGTGCATTTCATCCACAAATATCTGCACATATACTCATCCAATAGAAACAAACTTGTTGACCCATGATAGTTGACAGTTAAGTTAAGTGCTGGGTAGCTAATAAAACTCTTAACTTACTGAAAAAGTGTCTGTTTTGTGATACAGGTCCTCTGGACCACAGAATCCTGGTGCTCAGCTCATGAAGCCCTGGCAGCACCACGGCCGGCGCTCGCCCCACCAGGCAGCTCGGAGCGAACGAGGCCTGTCATCACCTTCACTGAGACAGCTGTGACTAAACAGCTGTCTCACAGTGGACACAATAGCAGCTGCAGAGCCAGAAGAGAGTGAGCCACAGGTGAGTCCACACTGCACCAGCTGTCCTCAGCTCTTGTTTTGAACTCCTATGGTGATCTAAATTAAGCTTAAAGTGAGGCCATAAAACTGAACTGTCTTAAGGATTTCATCTCATTTTGTTATTACATTATAGGTCAATAATTGTAAGAAATCGGACATTACAACACTGAGCATTATTCACAACCTCTCAGTCAGGAGAGAGGAAGGAAAAACGAACACTGGCTCTCCACTGGCTCAAAGAAGACACAGAGGTGAAGCTCCCATCTACTTTAACACAGGAGCAATGACTCCTCGCTTCCTCTTCTCAGTGCTGCTGAACTGTACAGGGTGTTTTTAAATAAATTGTCAAACGGCTTTATTTAGCAGACAGATCAGATCCACAGTAGCTCTGTAGTTAGTCCGAAGAGTCCTACAGCACAGCACCTCCAGAGGAAATGAAGCCAGGCTGGACTGTTCAGGATAAACAAGAGCTCAGCTGTTTGTGGAAGATGCTATAACTCCACGAGTAGTTTATAATAAGGTCAAAGGTCATTCTGGAGGGCAGTGACCCTTCAATATCAGAGTCATGAAACCATTACAGAGCGAGAGGGCGAGAGTGAGAGAGGGCGAGATATTGTAGTAGTAATTGTAGTAGTAGCTGCAAAATGCATTATGCATTTCTTCACATACCCACACTGATATGCAGTTTGTTGAATCATCAAAAAGTGAGACTCTGTCTGGGAAAGGCTGCAGCTTTACTGCTATCAAGTATTAAAATGCTTCAGGGTAACTCGGTGTTCCCACAAAACACTTTTGCATTTGCAGTAGGATTCTTATTAAAGCAAGGTTTTGAAAAATATAAACATTAGTTTCCATTTAAGAACGTCTTTGAATTGTACTTAATGTTTGAGCTAATGAGCCCTGAACTTGCATAGTTTCCATGCAAGCCCGACCCGAACCACGGCAGCAGTTTTGGGCCTGAGCCCAATCAAGAGGCAGGATTTCAGCTGGGAAATAAATACAATATGTAAAAAATATGCGATTGCCATGTACAGAATATCAAGAGATTGTATAACATTTCTCCTCATTAAATGAGAAAAACAAAACAACTGATGTGAACCCGACCAGACTCAAACCCGGGGACATTTTGAGAAATGACAGCGTGGCCCGGCCCAAAACAAGCATATAATCATAACTCTACTTCCTGTAACAGTCTTGAGGATGACTAAGAAGAGCGATGCTTTACATCTCTGAGTTCAATACAAACTAAAGAGCAACAACTATAGTCTAATGAGATCATCAATGCAGCTGCTTTGAATAAGAATCATGTCATCTGTCAGTGTTAGAAGAGATATCTCGATAAAGGCAGCAAAGGAGTATCAGACTCTAATGAAAGAGGCTGATAATCTGATGGGAAAAACTGTTCACGAGTCACGAGCAGCAAATTTCTCTCGTACAGATACTATACTTCAACCTGAAATAAACTGGGACACATTTACAATGTTTACATTTGTAAATAAAGACAATAATATAATTTACCATATATTATATTATTAAATATAAGTTTCAGCATGTCTGTTTATTTAAAGTGTCCTGTGTCTCTACGTTGTTCTATAAATGTCTGTACTGTTCAGATTGTGTGCGGACAGTGGATTAGTATTAAATTATACTGTATGTACATAATAGTATGCAGAAGTAATCCCCAATATTTGCTGCAGTGACATCATTTGCATCCATCTACACCCAGAAAACTCCCCCAGTCTTTACACTGACATGGAAATGTACCAACTGCATCCAGAATGTATACAATGATAGGCCAAATGTGAGGCGGATGAACTGTAAACTGATTGAGCCCAATATTAAAAATCTCTGCTGCCTGTTAAAGTGGATCCATAGAGCAGCTTATGTTTGCATTGTCTCACTCACAAGTTTCTTTAATAAGTTTTATGTATTGATTCACAAGTAAGGCAGGTATGATGACAAACTTACACTCGCACATTATCCCCAGGCTCAGAAATGTTATCTTCACAGCCCTGTATTCCTATTTAAATGTAAATTCTGTGTGGCTGAGGTGAGGATTTGTTACAGAAATGTAACACTGTATAAACAGGAATCAGAAAGAAGCTTTTAGCTTCAGGCAGACAAGTTAAGGTCTACTCTTTTCTCTCCTAGTATCTCTCTCTGTCTTTCTCTCTTTCACTATACATACTCACTGACTGTTTCTAAATGTGGAAGTAAAGGAATTGATGAGACAGAGCCTATTGCTAGTCTCAGACACAGCACTCCTACATATGGTGGAAACCAATTTCCCAGAGTGCAGCAGCTAGGCAATTTATTGTCCAGAGCTGAGAAAGGTTGAGAAAGGACACAAAACACTTGTCCCTTTCTGTGAGAATTAAAGCATTCTGATCCTTTCCAGTTCAGCTTAAAGCAAACATTTAGCAGGAAGGGAGCAGCTTTGAGAACTTAGGAAGGACCAACAGGAAGAAAGACACAACCCCACATAAAACACCACGATGGATCCGTCTGTCTGTAACGAAGAAAGACTTTCATCAAGGAAACATGAAGTTCATGAAGGACATGCAGTGTTTCATATCTGCGGATCTCCAAACATTTGAAGAACCTGCTGTACATTCTTATTCCTCTTTTAAATCCCTTACATCTACAGATGTAACAGTGGACACTTCTTGGCATCTTTCCTTCCATTGTTCATTCAAACTGAAGAACAATCATCGCAAAGCCATGGACACAAGATGTCCCGAAGGTAAGAAGTGAAGGATGGAAACTACATTTGAACAGCTTATTTGTTACACTGTATCTTATATATTCAGCTGGTACAAACCGAACAATGTGCACTCTAATATTGTAGCAAAAAGTATAATACCCTTCAAACAGACTAATGTGTTCTGAAATGTCTGAATCGGGTTCATGTCCAGGACTCTGATCCAGAACTAATATCCCTGCTCGTAGATGTTTTCTCCTCCAGATGTGCCTCCAGCTGTCGTTGAGGAGCTGACAGATGCTTCTTTGATTCACACCAGAACACCATGAATACATTTGATGCTCTTCAGAACCCAATGACCATAACTAAAAGTAGGAGTTTTAAAAAAGGTGTTGATGTGCAGATCTGCACCAAAACAGGAACATTATGCAGTTTTCTTCATGCATATTTATTTTATACATCCTTGTTGTACTTAAATGACAAGGCGCTTCAGAGGTCTCCCTTTGAGAAGTTGAGATTTAGTCTACAATTGAGTCCCTGATATACTTAAAATAAATATTTATCAAATCAAGCTCCTGACATCTGGTAACAATATTTCAAATGTTTCTCTCTTCCTCGTTCTATCTTATACATCTGAGCTAAACTGTGCCTAATTTCCAAATATCTGTTAAAATACAAGTATTGTCAAAAAGAAAGTGTTCTACTGAAAGTGTAAATGTCTGAACACTGCAGACATCTAGTTCTTAACCCACCCAGAAGATAGCACTAGCTCCTGTCACATTCTGACACTGAGGAAACAGCAGGACAGGACTGTTTTCAGAGCAGATTCTGCCACAGTGTAACATGCACTGTAGTTTACAGAACTGTAGATGGAATAATGCAAAGCTTCACGTACTTTCGTGAAGTGTTGCATTCTTTTTCTGTTTCTAGAAAACATTGTTTCTCAAACTTCTTTACTCCAGGTTTTTTTTTCTTTCCAGATATTAACTCAAAAAGTACAGAGTTTCCTCCAAATGCTCTGACACTACTGCTTCATTCAACGTTAGTTCTATGACTCATGCATACAACCCCACTGCATGTCGAGTAGACTTTCCTTTAGAAACAAAGCTCTGTGCAAGTTTACTGGAAGAAACTCTCCTTACGTCTAGAGAGCCTTTTCACTGCAGACATTTTGACTTGTCAAAGCAGGAAAAGCACATAACATTAAAAAGGTGGCTGCATTCCATTTAGGTGAGCTGGTAAGCTCTGGTATTGGCCTATTTGATACTTATGGAATGGAGCCATTTCTTATTATTTACACCCGAGTGTTTCCTGCTTTGAAAAGTAAAAATGTCTGCAGTGAAAAGGGTCTATGTGTTGGTGTTCAACCCTTCCCCTCCCCAGCACCACCAGGGACACCATGTCCATGCTGGAAGATCTCTGTGTGGCTCCAGCTACCAGGCATGTTTAATTTATAAAACTATTAGACTTAACAAGTAGTCATCTTACCGGATCTGCATACGGGAGACAATATCTGCATGAGGGGATTCTTCCATTTCTGTGACTCATTTTTCATGTTAATTAACACTTGATCTAAAAACTGCCTCTGCTAAATATGAAGCATTGTGTTTGGCTCATTTAAAGTTTCAACATTTTTCACAATTACTCTGTTACAGAGGCCAAGAGAAAACAAAGGCTGGATAATTAAAACAAAGTTCCTTCTTTACATGCAATTAAAATTCATCTCTGCAAATGTAATTTGATGAGAACATTTGCATGTTGCCATGACAACCACAATGATAAAAACTCAAGGTAGGATTAGGCGAGCGAGAGAGCGAGAGATTTCTCTCTATGGCTCTTCTTTTCTCAGACATAAAGAGGCTCAGTGACAGAGCAGCAGAATCAATGGACATGACTTATTTTCTCTCTGTAAATGCCAGGTCCATATCAGTGAGGCTGTAGGTAAGGCCCATTGAGCACAGCACAGCATGTGTTGAATGAACCGACTGCGGAGGCTTTCACAAGCAGGCTGACTGGAGGAAGGAGATTAACTAAAGAGGTTGTTCATGATTTCATGGGCTTTAGCTATAACCTGATCATTTAAATGTTCCATAACCTCTGGCACACAACAAGTATGTGAAGCTCTTTTGTGTTTGTATTGGCGTCTGTTTATTTCCATTGGAGGATTTAAGGCTTTATCTCACTTCCTGTATAGCTCCTATGTTTCTTCTGTGATCTCTTGATTTCTATGGCTGGATATGTCTAACCTCCTTCTTGCTGCTTGGTTGTACTCGCATCATCGTTTTGTTTTCTTTAATGCGGCCTCCTTGGCTTCCTCTAGATAGAAAAATGTCAAGCCATAGAGCTCTTGCAGCTTTTCAATCACTGCAGCTTTATTGTTAAAATTAAAACTGGTCCTGAATTAAAAAAGATCAAATACATGACCTTCACTCGCTCTAAGGAAGCTGATCCAGCTATCTTGACATTAGAAGACACATGTATGAGTCACTTCTACAAACACAAAGGCATGTGGCTTGATGAAAAGTTAAATATTAACGTGCATATTGATAATCTTTAAAAAAAAAAAGCTTTTTTCTGAAAAACATTGTTCCTTTTGAGGCCATAAAGAAAATGCATTATAATATGGTGATGTGATTTGTACGCATGCAACTTCATCCTTACTTAAAAATAATGGATTCTGCATTTCATCCTGCAACACATTTTGTATCCAACACATTTACCATTGCATGCTATATGAATCTTTTGGATGGTTCTGTCTGTATCAAAGGAACAATCTCCATCCTTTTATCCTTTCCTACCAGCAACTGCAGCACTAGATGTACTAATCGGATTAGTTCATGTCCCCGGGGTCCGCTCAGAGTTTGCCAAAACTGCTTTCTCTTTCTCGGCACCATGGCCGTGGAATGAGTTTCAAAATGCATTACCTTAGAAGTACTCTCTACTTGAATACTTTTAAAGGTCTTTTACAAACTGCCCTGAAGGAAACATGTTGCCGTTTAACATAATCCTCGACTCAGGTGGAATGTGTTGTGGGTATCGCTGGTACGACCAGTATGTCTCTTCTTTTACTATTTATTGTGTTGCTTTGTTGTATTGCATGTCTTTAAACATTCTAACATTGTTTTTTATGCAAAACTGCTTATGTTGCTAGCTTGACCAGGACTCCCTGTTAGAAGTGATATTGTATGACTAATGAAAAACAAAAAAAGTGTGTGTGTGTAGCTGGCAGAAGTGCTGAAGTAGAAGAGCTGTGGCCACAATTCACGAAGGTTTGATTGACAGCTACTCCATGTGTGGTCAGAGTGCTTGTTGCAGTTCATTATAAACTTCACCAATAGACTTTGCAGTATGAATTCCATTAAGTTAATCCGATGAATATGATTATTATTATAAACTCAAATACTTGTTTGACTGTGTTTTGTCCACCTCCGCCTGTTAGACACAAACTGTCACACCAACTCACACTGAAACAAAGCCCTTAATCTACCGGCTTCAGTGAGAGTGGACTGATATCCACCTGGAAACAAACTGAATGAGAAAACATACAAGTCCTCTACTATAACACGCACACGCACACGCACGCACACGTTTATGTGCAGCACAGTGAGCTCATCCTACCAACAACAGAGACTTTCATTAGCAAGACAAAGACACAGAAAGTCATTGCTACCTCCGATAGATGTGTTATTCTTAGAAATGTAAAATGTAACCCAACACATGAAGCTTCTGGTTCACCTCTGAGTATTGATGTCTACAGTTAAATATCAAATTCAAACTCTCCTGTGTTCTGATATCCAGCTGAACTCACAGTGGGAGGCACAGATGCAACACAGCAATGAACAAAATGCCAGCTTGTGTCAAGTGGAGATTAGTTCATATCCAGAGTGGGGTTGTAGATTTGTAAAATACAGAACATTTCTCTCTGTTATTTAGGGAATTCATAAAAGTCAAGCCCATAGTGCTACTGGCATTTTTAGAAATGTACTCTGCATATTTGAACAGCAGAATCATGGAATATGTTTGGAAAGTTTTGAAACATTGTGTTTTAGTGTGCATATAAAGTAGGGCAGTTTTTGTGTGTTTTTTTGGTAAATGATTTATGTTCATTATACTTTCACACAGATTCACACATTCAGATATATGCATGGAATTATGCTCACATGCACACAACATGTGATATGCTGCAAACTGCAGGCTGAAGTTATTTATGAGCATCATTTCACAAGCTCAAGAATATTAATGACTCATTTGCTCGCATACATGAGACGGTAAGAGTTCATTCCCACTTTTCATCCTCGTGCTAAACAACATGATACAGGAGGACAGAGCATGGTCATCTGTATAGTAGAGGAATTGTTCCTTCTGGAAGTACATGGGATGGAATACAGTTGAATCACCCTTGAAGTATTTTCATCACATGTTTCTGTGAGACTAAATCCCTGACAGCTAAAATATGTCATAGACTCACTGGAGTTCAACCTTTACAGCACTTCACTTGTGTAAAGCTGCAGACAGGGGACAAGGACACGTTTATCACTGATGCTACTTTTCTTTCCTTCAGTCTTGTACTGTATGTGTGTGCCAGAGTCTGGCCTATGAAATATGCAACAGCCAGAAACATTTCACAGGGTCAAAGGCTTGAATCTAGCTTGGTAACTGAACAGATGTCTGTCTCTGTGCATTACACACTGGACATGCGTGAAGCGGGAGCCTGGAAGTGCAAAATTTGGGAGCAAACAAAGAGTATGAGGGTCTGGAATAAAATGTATCACATGGACAGTATTTAGCTCTATTCAATTACAGGAAGTCATTAAAACATGATCTGTGGTGGAAGGATTTGGGTGTATTTATGTCTATTATTTCAACCTCTCACCACATAATTCACTAAACATGTAAAACAGACTGATGGATTATGTCTCTTCCTCCCAAACCTCATTGCATCTCCATTAAGCCACCTCCAGATAAACTCAGTTGGATTTAAAAGCACACAATGAGACTCAAACGTCACAAATACAAGGCAGAGTGATGGATGACTGAAATTTGGAGATAAACTAATGCAGATTCTTCCTGCAGGGAGAATATTTTATTTTGATTTCCTCTCCTGAGTTGACTTCAATAAGGCCTCTCAGCCGGCCTTGTTAGAGGATGACAGAGTAGGCGGAACAGTGAGCTACTGTACCCGTGTGACGACAGTGATACTCAGCAGATGATGAACGCTTACTGCGTGAAATAAGTAGCAGGGGGAACTATCAACTAAAGAGACTTGAGCTGAGCTCAGTCAAGGTAAAAAAAAAGAAAAAAGGTAAATGTTGGATGGGAGACACACCCATCATGGGTTGTTGAAGACTCTTCCAATATGAGGATTGCTGGGAAAAGACCATTTAAAGTGTGTTGTTACATTACAAAGCCTGATCTGAGAGAAAACAGAACTGTACTGCCACTTGAAAACACACAAGTACAAGAGACTATACAACAGCATATACATTGGCCAGTTGAAAGCTACTTTCAAGTTTTTTTTTATTTCAACTATTTTTTCTTGCATTCTGTAATATCTTTCAGCCAGAAATGTCTGAAAATAACCTTTGAAGAGGGAACATGGATTCATGTTTCTTATATCCAAGCTGGGTCCACTCACTGTGATATTCAGGCAGTGCGGAGGGTTTTTACTTGGTAATGAAAGAATCAATTCATACCATGCATACAAAGCACTGCTCATATTAATATCTGACGGTATCATAACTACAGTAAAGCCTGTTAATATGCAGTTCAGAGGAACTTCCTTTAAGACATGGAATCTTAATTAATGCACACAAGCAACTCTATAACTGCACTTTTGTCCCATTGTGTGACAGCAGAGAAGCTTTAAAACGGAATGAATAAAAAACCTTTATTCACTGGTGTCATCAATTGAAATGTCGTCCACCAAGGAAAGGAAAAATAATAATAATCAAATGTAAAATACATGACAATATGTGCTAGCCCAGTCAGCCTCATGGAAAGTGGTCAAACAACATGAACATTACCAGTTGCTGTACAGTCTAATCCAATAGAAATAAATCCCATTTTTGTAAAGCTAATAATGTTTCATTTTGACTGTTATTATGGTCATTTTAAGGCCATAGTGTTGATGTTCCATTTGATCGTGTTGTGTATTAGGAAGTGTTTGGAATAGTATGTTTAAAAAAGACACTTATCAGCATAACACACGCTTGATTTTGTTTGTTTTTTTCTAGACACTTTACTTCCTGGCTGAATTCAATAATGTCCATACAGATTACACACGCATCACAATGTTTATCGTTTTTCCTAACCATAACCGACAAGAACATTAAAAATATCCTTTTGCACTTGTAAAATCAAACAACATACCCATAGTTAAAAGCTGTACATTAAGTGTGAACAGTTATTCACACATCATTTTCTAAATGACAGAGTTAATCATCTCAACTGCATCATTACGTCTACATCATGTAGCTCACAATCTCTGTGTCATCACAAAATATCTATATGTGAATCCCTTCACTGGTGGGTGAAGTCATTATATAGTGTGCAATATCAGTGTGCAATATTGTACTAAAATACTATTCCTTGAGACGGCGCGACTGAGCAGCAACAATGTAAAGTACTATGAGCGAGGTGCTTAAGAACTCCATCAGATAAGAGTAGTGGGAGACTCCTCAGCTGTTAAACATGAGGGGAACAGATTATTGTGCTTGAATCATTGTTAACATGACTCCAGCCTCCACAGCATGAAGCTCTCCATGTGGACCTCGCAGTCAGCCATTAGAGCAGTGACTCAGTCATACAATGTAAACTCGCATGTCAATATGTGGCACAGCAGCAGATCTTTCACTGAGAAGCAGATCAAGACCATGGTGACTGATGACAGATGGGGCTTGTTCACACTCACTTCACTGCTGCATATTGCCTTTATACCCTGTGTTCTTGCCTGATCTGAAATCAGCAAACTTAAGTGAGCCATAGACAAAACCAGTGTTGTCAGCCATGACAATAACACACCTGGATGGGCACATACCCTTAAATTCAGTACATTAGAGTGAGTTACTACACCAATGCAAATTAAAGCTCAAACTCAAATAGAAAGCCCTGCAATAAATCCTACCTGTATCAAGCTCGCCATATAACATGGGTGTCATATATTATCCTGACAACTACAGTTTGCGTCAAAGCGGAATAGAGAGGCTTTAACTCCTCTTTACTGACAAGCTGGTCACTTCTGTTTCCAGCAGACCTGATGCCGAGTTTGCACTGAAAGTTATTTCCCGACTACGTCCTACTGAGCTGCTGATCGATCCCTGTGTTTGTTACAAACGCAGACAGAATCAATTGAACCAGAAGTTTCCCCTCCATCACTTTCACTTTCCCTTTTCTTGTTTTGTCCCTCTGCAGTTCTCTGCGTCCTCTTATCTCGTCTTTCTGCGTTTGTTTTACTAGCGGCTGCATCATGGAAAGTAAAAGGTAAGATAAACAAGTAGTAATGATGTATAACTTAGTAAATTCTCAGTAGGATGCGTCACCCTTCAGTTGTCACCAGTGTGTGAAATAAAAAACGTGCTTAGACGTCACGATTACTCAGTTAAAACTGTGCATAAGGTGAAAAGTTGTACAGCACACACCATTGTGCGTGCGACGGGTTCGAGTGTGTGCGTATGCGTGTCGGGTTAGAAAGAGAGACGCAAGTGTTCTGTGTGGATTCTGATGCAGGCCATAATGTTCGGAAACGGTCAGCAGGACAATTTTGAGCTAATTAATGTCAGATTGAAGTGTGGCTGTTTAGTGGTTTCATTAAAAGTGTTGGGTAAATAAAGTAGATCGGCAACAAAGCAATAAGTAAAAATAGTAAAACTCCTTGAGATAAATCCTGGAGTTCAAATGTGAGCTGCTATTAGCTAGTAAAACAAATTCCTACGCGTCTCAGCTGGATCCCTCTCTGCACCACCCACATGTTATTCAATGCACATCCTATAAGTTAATGTAATAATGTGTGGTAATAGAATCCGAGCACAGCATGCAATTGGATGGCCGGCCTTTCAAGCATGTTGATTAGATGACTGATTATTGACTGATTACTCCCAATCTGCTGGTGTCATCAGACACAATTAATAACCTCTGTAATGAAATAATCAAGCGGAGTGGGTGGGTGATGATACATCATGATGGTGAATCTCTTAAGTATGATATTTGTTTCGTGGTTTGACACTGATCAGCATTAACTCATGGTCTGCATTTACATGAGGCCGGTATGTGAAACATTAGTATTCTACAACAGCTGTCCCATAAAAGTAAAACACCACCACAAACTCCTCGAGAGTTTACACATCTCTACACAGCCCATTTTATCTTTCAGAGCCAAAAGCAGGGAAAAGGAAACGAAAGATCAATTAACTGTATGCCACGAGAATACATTCAGATGCATACAATACAATAATAATGTAGCCTTTGAAGATGTGTTAGATACATTTAATGTTCGACGAGAAGATTCCCCTTTATGTTTAGCTGGCTAAGAGTTGAAAGAGAGCTACATTTTATACGTCCACTTCCTTCCATTGTTCAAATACTGGCTTACAAGAACTGGGATGAGAGTTTCAAATCACAATTGTGAACCATGCATCTGGCTTCAAAGTGACATGGACTCTTATAAAGGGTAGGCTGTTGCAACAGTAAGACCCTGGCAAAAGCCCAAAAAAGTAATAATGAAATAAATAAATAAATAAATAAAAAAGATATTGCACCTAAATAGATCTTCATGTTAAATGAAAAAGACCAGCCTTGTTCCAGCTGGATATGAAGGAACAACAGTACATCTTCAATGAAACACTAGTAAGAACAACATGGAGTATATGTGTCTTTTTTTGACTTATCTACTCAAATATTCACCACTTTAATGCATTAAAGATAGCATGAAGGCATGCGTGTGTCAGAAATGTCAGTGAAACACTACAGATGAAACACAAAGTTTAAAATAGTCCCATTGGTGCGAAACAACAAACTGTAAATAACTGTGCTGGCATATTATTATCAGAGACAACTGGTGCAGATACGTTATTATATTCATCAAAGTGGAAATGTCTGAGAGGGTCTCATTTTATTTATAATAGCTGAGGGGTCTACCACATCTAAACACTCCAACACAGCCTTCAAAACATCTCATTAGTGCTCTGGGACTGTGCGACTCATTAAGGGAGATGTGATGAGATTAAGGATCCAATGAAAACAGAGCTCGCTGACAATCAGTCTCCCCCTGCTGTCTCCCTGTCTCTGTGTCCCTCACTGTGAACTCAAGAAGTAAACAAATCACTCATTAAAACTACAAAGTGTTAATTTGTCCTAATTAATTGGATGAGTCCTCTAGAAAAGGGCATCCATGCTACCCTGATGAACAGTGAAATGCCAGACTACGAGCTTCAGTCGGCTCGGGGAGCAGCGGTGCAACATAAAGGAGACTCGCGCACTGTGTGCGATCACGTCGACCGTCCTTTTAAATGAGTCCGTTTTATATTCCTGAACACACCCTCATCTCCGCCCCAAAATAATCCTCACCACAGCTCTTAATTATACAGCCCTTTCCTTAAACACAGCACAATTACATCACACTGTGATAAATAAAAGAAGTAATTAATAAGAGAGAGTAATACAAACAAAAATCAAGAAGAAAGCAGACGAACAAACACAGATACTTCTTCCTCCTGCCTGCTCTCAGCACTCCAGAGCTGACAGCAGTTTGTCATGAAGTCACTGCTCAGCATGTAATATGTTGCTTTCTCAGAGAAATCATTGCAAGGCAAGTGGACATAAACAAATAGCAGACAAAGTTTGTATTTAGGAGAGCCAGTCAACACAAATGTTAAGCAGAGAAGAAAGACTGAAGCTACAAGAGGCCAGAGGGAGACACTTTAACAGCTGAAACACAGGAAGAGAAGTAGTGACAGCAATCGCACACGTGAAGCTCGGTTTCGTTTAGACAAACTTGTCCACCAGATAATTATCATGTTTCCATGAGAGACATATGTTGTTAACTTAAGCATGAACTGAACAGTCCACTATGCAATGAACAAGATACACGGATAATGTTTTCTCACTCAAACTGATTCTCTCATCGAGTCCAGCGGAGTTGCTTCATTAACAAACATAAACAGTTCTTTTACAGCGGATACTGATGGACTGACAGTCTGGAGAGCGTCATTACTTACTGCTGACATCTAATTGCAGAAGTAGACAGGAGAGAACACATGGACACAAATACTATTCCTCTCTAGGACTGACTCTTTTCTCTCCCCGTTTCTCATCAGCATTTCTTGTTTCTTCTCTCCTCTCTTGCTCTCTTGTCACACAAAGCTGACACTGTCACACAGGCAGTGTCAATGTGTCTACAACCTGACACTGATCATTCAAGGTGGAAGACATCAGGAAGTGTGGTCATGTAGTTGACAAAGGGAGACAACTGTCTTAACCTTCAGCTCCTGGAGATGAACCGGATCAGCTCCATCAGTGGAGCCAAGAATATACAAGCAAGTGCAAGTGATACAATGCAAAACAATTTAGTGAGGTTAATCAGACCAGTGGATTAGATTTATTTATTTATTTTTTTAAACGAGTGGCACCTTTTCTACGTGCCTCTAAGACAAATGTAAACACACATAGGTATAGGCTATGTCTGTACATAGTTATATATTAATGTTTACCGTGTTCAGCTTGGTTGTCTTTGTCTATTTTTGTGTAAGTACATTGTGAACAATACACAAATATAATTCCAGAATCCTTAGTACATGTACGCATTAAAGCGGATTCTAATTCCGATTCTAAAAAACAAAAAAAAAAAAGCGGAAATTTACATCAGCCTGGACCATGCAGGATGAAAAAAAAAAAAAAAAAAAACTTTTTTAGAGTGAACAATACTGATCAATTGCAAAGAAAAAAAACAGATTGTCCATCTAAATCAAATCTGTCATTTAGTGGTGGGAGACTGGGCACACAAGAGTATATCTCTGGAACTGATATGTGAAAGGTGGAAGATCCACGATCGATGGAAGAAAAGACAAGTGAAGGTTTAGACACTGAACGTTTTAGGGTGAGCTGTTTTTACCAAATGTGTCAATATTAAAGCAGGAAGTGTCAAACTGAGGATCCAGCCTGTCTCAGGCAAAATGATGAAACATCTTTGAGGTAGAAAACAGACATCTCTCTAGGATTCAATAGAGATACAGGCAGGTGTGTGTGTGTGTGTGTGTGTGTGTGTGTGTGTGTGTG
>CALSBV010010348.1:4866167-4880664 GCA_943590825.1 Bovichtus diacanthus | reverse complement strand
GTTTGTGTCCTGAGATATGCAGTGATGACAGTGAGAAAACAACATATATTGGTATTGTGATTTCTCACTGTAGCCAATTGTAAACAACTAACTCTTCCACACGTCATTTTGATTTTGTAGTTGCGATACTAGACCATTAACCAAATCAGCTGTAACTTAACTCTCCAGTGTGGCAGCCACTTGGAGCAGCAGCTCATTAGCAGAGAAGCTGGTTATGTGAGGAGACACCTGTGCAGTGTGCATGCTGAGGCAAGGATTAATGTTTACTCCAAGTGGGGAAGAGGAAACTAGGAGAGTATCACTAAAACTGTAGTTACAGTAAATTAAATGTAGCGATATATTTTCCATTACATCCTGTGTTTGCGATACGGGGGGCCTTATGGCACAGATAGACTGCGTGGGAAAGTTTAACAACATTCATAAAGAAAACACAGAAACGCAGAAACACAAAAGGTTCAGTGGAAACATTAAATAAATATGATAACAAATAAAGTTTGCTTTGTCAGTCTGAGAAGTGAGACGCAATGTAAATGAGTACTGCTTTGGCACACACACTGCACGCTGTTACACAACGTCCATGACACATGCGTACAGCGTGTGTGTGCACGTTATCCAGTGTAACGCCAACTCACTCCTAGACTCTGTCTGGATATGCTCCTCAATAGTGAGCAGCATAAACACATCTAATTCATTTAGATACAGACGGATCAGTATGCAGAAACCTCATGAAATCTGTTGAATCATGGCACATGCAATTTATTAATGTGAAAGACACAACCTAAGATGCGGTTCAGATCTGCGATATTCAAATTAAACCAAACTGCAAATACACCCGAGGGCACCAGAGAGTCTGAAGGATACATTAATGGATGTAAAAGCCAATCTAATTTCTATTATCACCTAGTTTAATATTCATTTTCTCCATTATGAACGGTCATCAGCTCACCACCTGCCGGGCTACAGTGTTGCTCAGTGATCTAATATGATCAGACAGGTGTGAAGACATGCAGGATGAAAACAGCTCTGCTCCACTCTGCACAGACAACAGTGAATGCAGGCGAGAAATCACGTCTGAATACATAGAAATATATATTAATGTACACACACACGTACACTTCCAACTAAGTACAAGACTGACAATAAACTAAGTAATTGTTCATTAATACAATGATTGAAACTATTCAGAGCATTAAAAAGCACTGGGTGTTATACAGTAACACTGCGAGTGAATGTCTTCCTGCCATGTCATAATGTACCTGTGGTGTGAAATCTTCAGACTGTGAGATGTCTCCGTCTCTGAGAAGTTTTATTCCTCCTGCAAAGTGTGAGCAGAGCTCAGCTGGTTAGCTTTGAAGTCTGATGTAAATCTCATTTCAGCTGCCATGTGCAGCAACATGAAACTTTTACCTCAGTCTGAAACATTCACACAGAGGAAGGTACATTATGTGCACAGAGCACAGTGGAAATACTATCTAATGAGAGCTTCTTTGAGGGATGTGGTATCCTCAGATAGTACCAGTCCAGAAAGCCTCCAATGATAGAATCCGGTTCAGTGAAACTTGAGGAACCAACTTGTTAAAAGACAAAAAAAAAAAGGTGACATCACATATTACTCTCATCAAAACTGACTCTGAATCCAAAACTGAAGAGAACTGAGGCTCACCAGTGTCACATGTTTCCCGTCACCCGTCTCAGGTAAAACAGCTGCTGTGACATCACTTATGAAGCTGTGGCCAGAAGTGAAACGTGAAAACGTTTCAGTCCATAAAAGAGTGAAGCTGCAGTTCTCTGGCCTTTATGTTTCAGTGTTAACCGTCGTCTTCGTCTCTTTTGTTCCAATAATGCCAATATGATCAACCTATATCTACTGTATTTACTTTCAAAGCAAGAACACAGCAGATCCAGGTTGGAGAGGAATGACTCACAAGTGATTTTACAAAAACACGATTGAGTCATTTATGACGAAAACACTGATGATCCCATTTTATTTCGGGCTCTACAGTTTCCCTATTTATTATGGTTCATGCGGGACATGTATATTAACTGACACACTGATAACCACTGCTCATTATTACTAGTCAGAAAAATAAATGTTGAAATTAAAAAACAGAAACCTAGTGAAAAACACTCAACAACTAAAGAATTCAACAGTACTGGAACTCAACTTTTTCATCTCTGAAATTGTTGGCTTTCTTGCCAGAGTATGTTTGCCCACTTTGCACCATCAATGAATTCCTTTCCAGCAGAAACAGCACTCACACATACTTTGAGACACACTATTGGAGAGGCAGACAGACACATACAAAGCCGGACCATATGTCTGTGTCAGTAACCTTGAGAACCATGAAATCAAATGGCATTGCACCGATGCGTCCTTGTGGCGACACATTTGATCAGAGTGATGCAGCGTGTAGGAGGCTGTTGCTGGTGGTCTCACACATGTCAACCAAGCAGACAAACTGGATCAGTGTTTGTGTTTCGTTTTACACAGAGAGGGTCAGAGAGCACTTATGCAGACCATTCTTCACTACAGCAGAGTGAGAGAAAATGCAGCGACTCGTCTGTACTGCATTCCAACATATGGGATGTTTCTTTGGAGACACAATGAGCGATATACAGACAGACATGTAAAGGAAGAGTCAGAGTCTGTCTTCACCTAGTAATGTGTTCTTACACTGAAGCGTTCAAATTCATAAAACCGATCTCTTTTTTACTTATGTCAAACATGCAGTGAATTGTAGAAATGATGGTATTATTGCACGGATGCTCAATAAAAATAGACCAAACCAGGCAGGTTGTAAACCTAATGCCATGTTTTTTAAGTACCACACTGATTAGGGAAATACAAAAAATGTGATTTAGCCGATATGTAGAGAAATGTGTATAAATTACGGCTGTGTTAGAGCACGGCCATATTTTTTTTATAATGCAGGAAAATATGCAGATGACCACATTTCCACACCAGGTGCAAATGAAGTGTGATTAAGCACATGTTTGTGGCGATGTTTGAAATGTCAAACATCGCCAGCAACTTTGCTTTTAACAAACCCTCCCTCTCTCTCTCTCTTATGAGCACTGATCTGCAGCCTCCACACACACACACAGATGGTTTGAAACTTCTGACTCTTCAGACAGAAAGCATCACATGTAGATGAGTTAATATCATGTATGGTATACACACATGTATGGTGTATGGCAGAATATGATGGAGAGTCTCTGCTGTATCACATCCTGCAACTCACAGGTACCAGAGCAGGGCTGCGGTATCATATAACACATACTGTATAGATAGTCTCCTGTAGGCTGGCGGAGCAGAGGCTGTCTGACACAGTGTCGCCATTATATGTTATTAGTTATACAACTCTTGGCTTCTGAAGGTGGATTTTACGGCAAATATAAAAGTCTTAAATACATTATCTGATAATCCACATTCACACAAAAGACAATTAATATTTTATTTTTCCATTATCATTATTCTTCCATTATTTATCAAGGAGTTCTTCCTTGAGATCCTTCCTACCTGGTGAATGTAAATATTTCCTGGTGAATATTAAAAAATAATGACACTTTAGTGACTGGCTTACCTCTGTTCTACAATATGGATTAAAAAGGAGATCTCAGAGCACACAAGGACTAAACTACAGTGAAGCTTCTCATTCAGTGAAGTCAAATCCATTTTTTTTTTTCACATCCTGAAGCGATAAAAGCTCAACATCTTCCGACCGAACCCATCGGACATCAGCACCATCACTTCTTAATGTGCATCACACTCTGAAAAGTGTCCTTGTGATTAGCAACATGGTCATTTGTTATGCAACTCATTGAGATTGTATAGAAATATTAATAGAAATTGTGGCTTTTACTGTACTAATACTCAAAACTTGCAGCCATTAAAATGATGGCCAACATAATGTGCATCTCAGTGATAAGTGCTGGAACTACTCATCCACCTAAACAGCAGAGATGCACCTGGCCTTTACAATAGAATAAACAGATGGCATTAGGAGGCGTCACATATGGCATCATTACCTCTGAGAGACCAGATGGGATTGGATAGAATAACAATACAATTACCATTTGAATGTATGCAGTGCAAGTGAAAAAATTTAAATAAAACGTGAAGAAATGTGCAGCGCTGCAAAGCTATGAAGCAAACGAAAGACGGCAAAGCAGAAGAAGAAGGTGCAACTCGACGCTTATGTGTTCCGACTGCTGAGTCTCTCCTCTCCACTTAGGAAATACCAGAACCTGAATCACATCTTCCTTCTTCTCTCTGCTCTTCATTTCATGTCTCTTACAACTACCAGTGTCACGATGCCTCCGTGCTGCACACAGAAACTGACTGACAATGGATTTGCTAACGAAATTCTGTGTTGATACAACAAACGACGTCTCATTATTCACAACACATTAACATAATGTCGAACATGTTGGATGAATCAGTCCAACTGAGCCCAATTGTTTTGTTTTTTTTTTTAATTGATGTTGTTGGAAATCCTTACTTGCTGTCCTCGTTACATGAGGCTAAGGGAAAAAGAATCGGGCCACAGCATGGGAGGATCCAGTTCATACATCTTACTGACACAAATGGAGGTTTACAACAATCACCAGTGGAACTCCGTGTCTGTTGTCATCAATGCTAGAATACATCTGAAGTGTCAGGCTATCTG
Organism: Bovichtus diacanthus; assembly: GCA_943590825.1. Classification (NCBI taxonomy): domain Eukaryota; kingdom Metazoa; phylum Chordata; class Actinopteri; order Perciformes; family Bovichtidae; genus Bovichtus; species Bovichtus diacanthus. The sequence goes on along the minus strand of CALSBV010010348.1, from coordinate 4,875,994 downwards.
TGTCACGGCACTGGTGGAGGGGGAATTCAGCGGTGTCTTTTATTCAGCATCGAGCTGAAACCAGCAGCCCACATTACATTATCACTAACAGAAGTCTGGGAGTCAGCGTGTGATACTAAAATGATGATTCAGCACTGTGTTTGAATAAAAGTGTAAAAGGCACACTTATTGTGGTTACAACCATGTGATTATTCGAACAGGTGTGTTAAAAAAAACACAAATACCAGCACAATTCTAATAAAATGAAAACAAGGTTGGTCTATTATTTAAAATGTAAGATATCTGATGTCGTCTGGATGTCTCATCCTCCCTGGTGGAACTTAAGTGGAATTATTCAGTTAAAGCAGCTCAAAATACATAAAATCCATCAGAGCCCTAGAGAGGAGATGAAGCTGAGATTAAATAAGTCATATGAGGTTAAGGACATGTTTTCTCTCTGCATGCCCGTCTTGCGTCATCTAATCACTCTTATCTTTTGTTTGTTTCTTTATTGCCACATTTCATTTTATCTGTGTTTATTTTCCTTTCCATTTCCAATCTCTCCACCACTCTCCTCTGATCATATCTGTATCATGTCTTAAACCATAACTTCCACAGCACTGTTTATTCAGGGGGACCACTTTGTCTCCAGATACCAAAGTGTTTCGCTCAATTTCACTTCAACACCTTCCTCATCTTTTATGCATGTTCTCTTCCATTCGTTGACGATGAAGAGGGCGTCGCCATGACTGCGATTATGTCCAATCCAATTGTTGTGACTAAGCAAATACTTCATTAACAAAAACAAATTAGCTGCATTTTTGTTGCGTCAGTGATGAAATTGACTTTTTAATTATTTAATTTGTTGATGCTGCTGCTCACATAGTTGGGCTGCTGACCTTGACGCACAAGTGTTGCAGCATGTGCCCTGACCTTTAAGGCTACTCTCAATATGCCCCACTGCACTACCAGCACGTCACAAGAGCAATGTTGTTCCTGCGCGCGCACACACACACCCCGTTAGGATCGGACTCTGGAGCAAAGCAGCAGTCTTTCATCTGCTGCCTCCCCTCCATGTCCTATTGGCTATAGCTCACAGCTGTTTAGAGTCAGGGTAACTGAATCACTTCTGTTAACAAGTGGAGAGTTTATCAGGCAGCACACACACTGGACTTGACACAAAATCTGGCACACATAGCCCCGTACATACCCACGGTTATCACAATCCTTACAATCCTCCATATCAGTACCAGGCTGCAGTATAACGTACATTTAGAACACGCATGCACGCTTACTTTAGAAGCCGTTACTAAAACCTTTACTATCTCTTTGATTGATTGATCTTTACTAGCTTTTGTCGAAGGCGCCCGATCAGACTGTGCAATCTTTGCAGTTTCTTTTTTCATTGTTGCTTTTTTCATTGTTTGCAATCACAGAATGAGTGCAAACTCTGTCTTCAGTTCTCAGCTTTATTTAGTAGATAAACCAGAGCCATTTAGAGCCGTCTGTATCAGTCAGTCAGTCTTAGAGTCCTACAGCACAGCAGCCTGCGTAGCTCCCAGGAAATGAAGTGAATTTGTTGACGATGCTTTAGCTACAGAGTTTCTAGGGTCAAGGACCGTTTTGGATGGCGACAACCGTTCCCGGGTGGAGACTGAAACAAACGGAACTGTGCTGGGGAAAGATGTTCACTAAAGAGATCGTTACTTTGGCTGAGAGGAAAGAGGGACAGAGTGAGAGAGAAAGTGATTATGAAATGTGATTTATATAATGCCACATGTTTCGAAACCTTGATTATATCTTGTGGATTAACCAGGAGATTCATCCTGAAGCGACCTTACATTTGAACCACAAAAATGTATCTGTACCTGGGTTTGGACCAAGAAACAAACCTGAGTGTACCTGAAGGAGATGGTCTAAGATCAGTGGCAGTAGAAATGTGATGTGGTTAGAGAGTAAACACAAAATACAGTAAGTTGCACTCACAAAAGAAACATCCAATCAGTCCCTCATAACCTGACATGAACACACATAGAAAGGGACTTGTCAGAGTGACAACCTGTACTTGTTCAATGTAGAGAGAAGCAGGTTACAGTTCTTAGCTTCCACCAGCCGCATGTGATGTTGAGGAAGAGCAAACCAAGGCTACACTGTGAGAGCTGCTGATGTGATTAATATCAAGACCTACAACATCCCCAAAAAAAAAAAAGAAATAGCACAGTCCTGTGTAGAAAATAATTTCCATGGACAGATTTGTCGGCCTTGTCACACCAACCTGCTCCAACACGTAGTCTGATCCACTACAGTGCTTTCTCCAGCAGATATATGTAACCTATTCCATCTGAGAGGTGACAGCTGGTCAACCTGGTGAACTGTGACGGAGACCTGAAATGACCTATTTTTCCAACACAATAGCTCTACTCCGAAAGGTCAGATCGAGTTCAAAATATTTATTATATTCTTCATTTTTGACATCATCCCTTTTCCAAAACCTCTTTCCATGTGGTAGTGGCTTCCAATGACAATACACTAATGCTCTGGGGATATAAACATATTTAGAAACAGAATGAATGAAAGATATAGAAATAATGTGTAAAGCTGACGAATGGATCAGATGATCTGGACATAAAATATTTGGAAAATATTTGATTATGTGAGAGATTTAGAAATAATAACACATTTTCTCAGATTAATAGTAAATTTGCAGACAAGCACTTAATGTGTGGAGGATTGGAAATGATCTGTAATGTTATGCTTTACTCTTAAAATTAATATATTACATTTATTTAACAAAACATAAACCTCATGCAAAAAATGGGTTTAATTTACTTGGTACCACAATACTTGCAGATTATTAAAAAAATCTTTAAATGACAGCCAATAGTTATACATGAAACAACATTTTAAACCCTAATCCCACCAATGATTTAGCACACGGCACATTAGTCTACAGTCTGTGCAGATCACATGCTTTGGCCTTTGTTAAATGGAGATGTTGTCCTACAGTGTTGCTCCTGCTGCCGTCTCCCTCCACTACTCTGCGACATGTGGCCTGACTCTCTTCCTCTTCACAGTGTAAAAGCCACAGAGCAGATACCAGGAGTTGTATTGTTCTCATCCGTCTTACACCCTGCAGCAGCAGTCTCACTGCATTTATCACATCTGATGACGCTTCACTGGTCCACAGAAATCTAGAAATGAATGTAATGTAGCCCAGTGCTGGTCGTGATAACTGTCTCTATATCTTAAAGAGTTGACATTTAAGAGTGATAAGCTTCAGTTTCAGAATCTGACTGCAAGACGTTAGTGATGGAGTTCATTTGAGACGTCTCCGAAGAAAAAGAGAAAAGGTTGAATGAGTTGCAACACTGGAAAACGCATCTTAATCCCTAATTCCTAATCTATATCTAATACAAATATTATTTGTTTTAATTGTCCAGTATGCACCAACCAGTGAATTCAGAAAACATTTAAAACAAAACATGTTTCGGGGTAGTGCTACATCTAAAAGATGTCCACTGGTTGGAAAGTATAATCCAATGTGTTAATCACTTGTTTAAATCATAAAACATTTTCATTATGTATCCAGTTCTAATTATCTTTTTTTTATTAAAACATATCTAGATCTTTGTTGCATTACATCACAATAACAATTTGTCTCCCAGACTATTTGTGGCAGTGAAAAGTAATGTGAAACTATCAAAACTATGATGTCGCTCTGCATGAACTAGCATGTCTATTCTTAGAGTAAGGGAAGGTGTTGATGTTGGAGAAAAAAAATTAACCGATTGGAGCGAGCCCAGTGTGTAGGACAATAAAGAAGCAGATGATGGCTGGGGAAATATTTTGCTTCTCAAACTGTGACCCTGCAATATTCACAATTAATTTTCATTCGGGTTAATGAAACTATTTACCGGTCAGGGAGCAGCTTTAAATAAGCGCTCAGCAGAGAGAAACACTGCCAGAGGAAACTCCAACACAGCGCACTGATGCTTAGGCTTGAAAGCTGCTGTGCAAAACGTGTAGTACTAAACTTGATTATTGCAGTTAAGAGTTGTAGGGACAGATAGGCTTCAGCGCTGAAAGGGTGCGTCGCAGCCAACCAGCTGCATCAACCAGAGGATCTCTCAAGTTCTCCTTGGGGGTATCTGGTCAGAAAATCGATGATGTCAGGTACTTTAGGAAATGATTTAGTGAGAGAATTCTTTCTTTGGTAAAAATGGACTCAAGAAAATCAATTCTGAATTTGAGCCTCTGAAGTGCAGAGATACATCTCTGTCTAGTAGAATTACTCTATTTCTCTTAACTCCCTGACCATAATAATAATAATAATAATAATAATAATAATAACAATAATAATAAGAAGAATAATAAGAAACATAACAACAGAGATCTGCAGCGCATGACTCCACTGCATGAAGGCAAAGAAAGCATTCTGAACATTGCTCTCGACTCCAACAGAGCTCTAAAGAAAAGAATCAATTTATTAATGTATGGGAAAACAACTCTATTTAAATACAGTTGCCAACATGGAGGCTGACATAATTAAATATATATTAGCTTTGTTTTTTGTGTGAAATGCCATTATGGATAGAAAAAGATATTTGATTCAAATGAATATTCATGAGTATATTTGCATTTGGTGATATTAAAAGTGGAGGTGGTGACACCTGGAGGAGGAGATTTTTCTAATCTCTCTGCCACACTTCATTTATCCTCTAATTAACATTTAATCCAAAGGCTAAAAGGACCTCAAACTAAATGAAGCATTCAGTGTGGCTCATTTAAAGTTCTCTCCAGGAAGACAAAAGAGCACGACGTTAATACTTTCACATGTTAAATACTGACCTCGAGCCATCACTCTCAAATACATTCATGATTGCTTATATAATGGCTTTAGACAGTAAGGTTTTTATGTGTGGCTGTCTGAAAGTGTGATTTGGCATGAACTATGCAGGACTTTCTGGAGCTTACCATCTCAACATGTTGTAGTAATGAAACAATACCGTTTCAAAAGTACTGCAATATTGTGTGCTGCAATATGACAATGTAAAAATAACTATATTCTTGCAATGACCAGAGAGAAATACTACAACTGTCTTTATACTCCTAATCATATTTAACAGTCGCACATTAAAAAAAGATTCACAGAAGTAACCAAACTCCATTATCTGCACACGGAGAGATTTGCTTCCTCTCAACTCTACACAAATGTTGCTCCTTACAGAAGTCTGTCTGCAGCCAGAGTGTGTGGGACTCTCAGCGAGCTGTCAGTCTGCAGGGAGTTCAGGCCCACTTTCCTCTCTGCTCTGCTGTTTCCTGACGCCTGGGACAGGACCAGATGCTCCTACTTTACATGATCGCTACAAGCACCTTCCCACCACCCACCAGAACAGCAGGGTACGTGTTTATGACAGTGTAAGTGTGCATTTATATGTGTGTGTGAGTGGCCCCACATCTGTACTCACGCAGGGAGCATGTGAAGTGACTTCAACATGCGAGTCGAGAACAAGTGACGAGTGGCGCGGCTTCTACTACACGCATGAAGTTCTGCGGTTGTGCGTTTGGTGATTCAAACGGCGTGGCTGTAGAACGAGGATCATAAAAAAGGTCTGTTCCACCGAAGAGCCTGACATTGGGACCGAGGGGAGGATGGTTGGACCATATCATGGACTAATTGCTCCATCAATCACACAGCGCAGAGCAGCAGAGAGAACAACTGTGAAGACGCTGGAGTCCGTTTTGAGCAGACACAATTATTTTTGGCTTAAACAACACAAATGTTCAATATGTAACTCTCTGTGTGTCCGTGCTGGAGTTGTGCATTACTCTGCATGTCACTGGAGACTACCACCGAAAGTCTTCTCCATGAGGTTTTGAAAAAAAAATGTTGGATAAACTAAAACAAAACCTCAGAAGTGCATCATTTAATGTATACTCTGCTGTTCCTGTGTCATAACAGAAACCGGTCTGTGTGTCAAGTGTGTGAAGACTCCAGATTTGCTCTAATCCACACTGCACGGAGGGAAAACTAATAAGACCCGAGATGCTCACAGAGGCACACGTACAAAAACACACCGAATGGAATATGAACATTATCAGCACAGTGATGAACTCCATCATAGGAGGAGATTTGTTTTAGAGCTGAACACATTAAAGAGCATCCTTGCTGCCTCACTGGGAAGCAGAGGAGACTGATGGTGTTTTCATACAGTGCCATATTTACCTCACTGAGAAAGTAATGATGTATGAACTGTCCTCATCCAGTGAACTAAAACAAGCTTATTAGTATATTTGTGAAAGAAGACTGATGTTAGCACACTGGGAGAGGAGGTAGTGACCAATGACACTGAACTGTATGGTCGACATCTTAACCCCTAAGGTGCGGTGGAATCACAATCAAAAAGCTGTTCTGCCAGTAAGTCATTGTTCTCAGCTCTGGAAGTCCAGAGCTCTTAAAGAGAGTGGGGGAGCAGGATCCGGACACAGATTCTCAATTCGCGATTCCATCTTCCTACTGCTTTAATGTACAGCTCGCATGTCTCTTGTTTCACCTTTCCCTCTATGCGTCTGTTGTGCTCTCTCTCCAGCGAGAGATAAATCCATCCAGGCTTCATTACTTTCTTGCTGCAGTTCCATTTTATTTGGCACATCCATTATGCTGCATTCAGATTGTCTTTTAAAAACTAACCTTGGTTAAAAGGCAAAAGAAAAATGAGACTTGGAGCTTGTAATTAGTTTGAAGAGGAGGAGCAGTGAGAAATAAAATGTTTGGGGCAAGGAAGAAAAAGAAGTTAAATGTTTTTTTTTCTGGGATGAAATAAAGTGACTGATTACTCATTCAACTCAAAGAACTCAAGTGCACAGATAATAATCACTGTTACTGCAAGAGCTGATGGTGTGTTTTGACCAAACAAGTTGAGAGTGGAGGAAGGGAAAAGAGGGAAGAGCAGAAATAAGTGACAGGTAATAAAAAAGCCATTAAGCTTTAGAATTTGGGGTGTTTCAATTTGAAGAAAACAGGCTGCTGCAATCACTGCTTTGTCACAATAAAGTGTTAGTATTTAGCTGCCAGCCTCTGCTTAGCAGCAACTGTAAGAATACATTACACATACACGTTTGGCAACGCAGCACAAAGATGGTCTGATTAGACTCCGTGTGAAGTGTTCCTGACAAAAAAATGATCATTCAATTCAATCATTTCCAAGAACCCTTTACGTTGTGCAGGAGAATAAGAGCTTCCTGACTAAATATGTGCGTTTCAAAACAAAACTTGCTCGAGTTAAAAAAAAAAAAAAAAAAAAAGGAACCTGGTAATCTCTTGTAGTGATAACACTGATGATCCCTCCTTCAAGGAGCAAGGAAGAACTAATGAGTGAGATTGTGCTCTGTAGCTGGAACGGAAACTTGTTCTGGGATAATTCAGCACCGACAGGTTCAAAGAGGAACAGAGAGCAGCAGTGATCCCAGTTCTCATCAGCTCCAAACAACATCTTCAAAGCAACAGCATGCTCATGTATCTGTTCCTGAAACTGACAAGCCTCAGTCAGTACTGGCCTGGAGACACATTATCTCACATTTAAATCTTAAATCACACAACGTGACACGTGAACACAGTTATAAAACAAATCACAGTGCTACTGTGGCTAGCACCAAAAGTAGAGTTTAAAAGTTTAGTGGCACAGTGTCACACACACACATCTCTGAGATTTTGATCCTTCAGTATGAATTGAATCTCTATGAATGAGTTTAAACTGGATGGAATTGTTGTCTTTTGTAATGCACAGCAGAGGCTCCCAGCATGCATGTTTTTTTTTTTTTTGTTTAGTAGAATCCTGACCATTTTCAAACACAGAAGCTTCAATCAATGCAGCGCTGCTGGAGCAATGTGTGGCTGTGGACTGAATAATAATCCATTCATCTACCTGTTCACTGGAAAAAATTAAATAACAGTAAAAAAGGAAAGAATGGATTCCCTCTGCCACATATTGTGTTGTACCGCAGATAGTGAGGATTATTTATATTATAAATGGCCTTTAGTCTGTAAGGAACACCCACACAGCCATGTAGCACCCCAGTCCAATGTCTAAATCAGGGGTCTTCAACGGTTGAAAAAAAAATAAAAATGTAATATCCAAAATTGTTTAAATCAACCAAAAATGTTGCAACCCCCTGCAGTACCTCTGCAGATCTCCTAAGGGTCGCGGACCCCTTGTTGAAGACCTCTGCTTTAGGTAATTTTTTGAAAATCGAAAGATATTTTTGATAGTTTTGGTAATGTTTTTGAAAATCAAACATTTTCTTGAAAGTTGAGGTCTTTTTTCAAAATCGAGGTTTTTTTGAAAATTGAGAATTTTTTCGAAAATTGAGAATTTTTTCGAAGTGGAAGGCGTTTTGGAAAATTTTAGCCATTTTTCGATAATTGAAGGTTTTATGAAAGTTGAGATCATTTTTTGAAAAATCTAACATTTTCTTTAAAGTTGTAGACATTTTTGAAAGTTGAGGTCTTTTTTCGAAATGGAAGGTTTTTTGAAAATTGAGAATTTTTTCGAAATTGAAGGATTATGAAAATTGTGGTAAAAAAAGGAAAAGGTGATGGTTTCAAAAATCAAAGGTTTTTTTGAAAATTGAAGCCATTTTTCGATAATCGAAGGTTTTTTTGAAAGTTGAGGTCTTTTTTCAAAATTGCGAATTTTCTAAATCAAAAGTTTTATTAGAAAGTTGAGGTCATTTTTCGATAATCGAAGGCTTTTTTTGAAAGTTGAAATCTTTTTTCAAAATTGAAGTTTTTTTTTGAAAAAAGTCACACAAAACATTGCCAAAATGTGGCTAGGATGCATCCTGAGCTTCATCAAAGTGAGAGTTTTACTTAAAAACAAGAACTCCAAATACCTATTGCATTTATTACAGTAATAAAGGATTTAGTTAGTCTATAAATGTTTCAGGGCCTCATTACCTCCCATTCATTAGTTGTTTAACTGAAACAAAGCTACTGAAGTGAAACACGGTGATAGATGGTTGATCCCGGCTCTCCGTCGGCACTATGGACAGAGACAGAGCCCTAACAACAGTGTTTACCTCATTAAAACAGCCACAATGACACGCTGCTCCCACAGATGTGGGTCCCTCACGATTCTCTGAAACCTTTGATGGCAGTTACTGCAGCTCAGCCTCTGTATATGTAATAACTAATGACTACCATTACTTAAAGCTCTGGTGAGCATTTTAGAGGGGAAGATCAAACATAAAAGACCTGCGAAAGCTTCTTACAATTAAGAAGTAAAGTTTATTGGAACCAACCACTATATGGGTGTATGAAAGAGCAATTCAAATAAATAGCAATTTATCTGCAGCCTAAAATAATGTTCTGGAGGTGGACTGATGTGCCATTTACATAAATCTGGGTTCAACACCACATGCTTCCACACAAATATATCTCAAATGGAAATTTGGCTGTAGAGTTTGTCTTTCCATTACAGCCTGAAGTTTTTCTGCAGTGAGAAAACCAACAGCTGCAGTGTCACTTCATACACGAGGGAGAGGAGGAGAGAAGATGATTGACAGCTAGTTAAAGCAGAATAGTTGGATTTTGTTGTGATCGGTGTCTCAGTGTTCATCGTCTGGAACAACAACAACAGGTTAAGCAAAACCGCCGCTGATGTGAAGGCTCATTAATTTAAAGCTGCACTTGGGAAATTAACTGTTAAATCAGCAACACTGTCAGAAGTTGACTGAAATTTCATTTATACCCAGACAAACGTAATTAGAATATACTGCTAATGTCAGGGGAGCATTATCTTGACACACACACACACACACACACACACACACACACACACACACACACA
>CALSBV010010348.1:4811564-4866157 GCA_943590825.1 Bovichtus diacanthus | reverse complement strand
CACACACACACACACACACACACACACACACACACACACACACACACTATTTACAGTGTGGGGACACCACAGCCGGCGAACAACACAAGTGAAAAACAATATAGAGACAAAGAAACGTACTTTTTGCAGACACGCACTAAAAACGTAATCCAAAACAACAATTACGTTGCTGCCACAAAGTAGCTCAAGTATTGTTGCAATACAGCAGCAAAGAACACTAAAGCACTATTAAGCACCGTGAAATACCTTCTGCTGTCACACTCCTCTGTCTCCGGCAGTGGCAGCTTGTCCAGCAGACGCCTTCTAAAAAAAGACACCGTTGTACTCGTCACAGCAGGAGAAGCACAGGTGTCATTAGTAACACTAACGATGGCTGAAGTTAACACACACAGTAACAGAGCCTCGTAGCCTTACTACTCACAGCTGTCACGACAAGTGTACTCATCTCGTCCGTTACTCTTCACGCTTATAGGTTCTCTTCTTGTGAAAGAAGTCGTAATATTGGAATAATAATAATGGTATACCGCACAGTTCAGTCCACACACAGTACTTATGTTGTATAACAGTATGAAGACTGTAGACCAAGACATTGATCCTGGAGCTGCTCTGCAGACGGTGATGAATGGAACAAAAGTACACTAGGACAGCAGCCATGATGTGAAATGGACACATTTTCTTGATGCTGTGACTCAGAGGGAGAACTTCTGATTTAGTACATCAGACAATTTGACAAAGCCTCATTATCCTCGTCCGTGCTTTTCTTTCTGTTAAGTGAGAACATGGCTGGTTGGCAGAGTCTCATCAAGACGAGCAGGGAGCCCGGCTTGTAAAAGAGGTCAAAGAGTTGACAGTGGACTGCACAGGTCGGAAACACACCGTGTTTACTGTTGACTAAAGATCTGTTGAACTCAACTGAAGTTATAGATAGATGGTTGATCCAGACTCTTATTCAGCACAATGGAAAGAGACAGTGCACTCATTTTCTCTCCCAAAAGACAAACTGTTACTTTAAAAGCAATAAGGACATGAAGCTGCTACAACAACAACAACAACAACAACAAGACGCACGAGTTTGACTTCTGGCTATTGATGTATTCTCATTTCATGTGTGTTCATCACTGTGTTCATCACTGTCATATGCTAGCATCATTGCATTTTTGAGCTATGGGACACGTCTTTTCTATAGCGCTGCAGTGTCACTTCATAAATAAAGGAAGATGAGGAGAGAAGATGATCGATAGCCAGTTAAAGCAGAATAGTGGGATTTTTGTCATGACTGTTGTCTCATTGTCTGGAACAACAGCATGTTCAGAAACAGAAACAGCTACTGATGTGAAGGCTCATTAATTGCAAACTGTGCCTGGAAAATGAATGTTGATACACTGGAAACACCGTCAGAAAATGTACTGAAAAGGTATTTGTACCGAGACAATGACACATTTCACTAAGTAGAATGAATGCAAATAACATCAACATTCATAAATGTAAAGCTTTTTTTCTGTGAGAAGTTTTACAGTGCAGCTATGTGGGGATGGCACAGTAGGCTAATGAGGACTGAAGGAAAAAGATAAGACACAAAGAGAACGGGTAAATCGTGATTTTTTGTGTACACCTAAAACAAACATTGCTGCTCGTCTCACACACATAACCACAGGTACTGTTGCAAGATAGCAGCACTCAACAGGAGTTCAGACCATTTCATAAAAATTACCCTCCACTGTAACTTCGGACGTCTTAGGCAGTGACAGCTTGTACAGCACACTCCACTTAAACCCAGCAGCACTCTGGACAGCGCAGTGTGTCCAAACCCTCCGATTCCAAACATCCTGACCTGAACACAGACAGCATGATCTGCCTGTCGGATTCAACCATGCTCAGAGAAGCAGGAGAGCAAAGAGCTAAATAATAGCTGCGGTTAAAAAGGTATCCTGGTTTGGGATGTTGTGCCAGCTCTCAAGACATTTTTCACAGGAGATATGTTTACTTTACATAGCAGGAGAAGCACAGGTGTCATTAATAACAATAACGATGGATCTATTCCACTGTATTGTCTCGTTGAGCTAGCATACACGTTAACAGAGCCCTGAAACTGGTGAACATAAATCAAGCTTATCGTCAGCTTCATTAATTACACCTGTGACCTTCCTGCTGTAACATATCAATGTCTGCCATGTAAAAGCCATGCACTTGCAACACAAAACTGCTGGTAGAAGTTTAAACTTTGTTTGTCCTGTTTTGCCTAAAATACCTCGTGTTTCCCCATGATGTATGTCCCAAACGTTTTTCCTTGTAGAAGTGTGTCTTCATTTTGAAGATATATCCAGTAAAGCATAAATCTTACCTTTTGTGTTTCCCAGTGCAGCTAGTAAAAGTCCTTGCCTCATTTTGTCCTTCAGTCATGTCTTCATTTGGTAATACTCCTCCGAACTTATAGAATGCTGAACAACTTTATTGTTCGACCAACACGTTTCAGCTAGTGGACTTCATCAGGGTCATCAAAAAAGCAGCTTACAGATAATATTTGAATTGGGTAGGTATGAAACAGGAAGTGAAATATAGAAAACCACCAATCATATACATCCACTCACATATCAGCCAATGAGACGCATATAGATGGGTTGGGTTTATGGTCATGGGGCTTCAAGCCAATCACATCCCTCACTGGCAGAGAGGTGAGGGGAGCTCAATAAAGACATGGGTGACACCATGGGTTCATCTCCTCAACTCCTCTGTCCTCCATCACTTGACCCAGAAATTGATTGAGACACGAAACTGTGCCTATTTAGTTTGGCAGTCTTTGAAAACACTTTATTGAAAAAAAAAAGATGTATAAAAGCAAAGAATATGATTTAAATTTTTTTTTTTAAATAATTCAATACAAACAGATTGATCTAGAAATAGATTTTGAAATATTCAAAAACTTGTAAAAGACCACTACAAAAACAAAATATGTTTGGTCTGTAAATAAACTTTTGAAAATAAAAGATCCACAGTGTGCTCCTCTCTCTGACAAAGTTAACATTAACACCTCTTTGGCTGCACTTAATCACTCTTCTCTGCTCATAAAAGTAGGTGTGACATGTGACGTGGTGTCACTGTCTGTGAGCAGAGAGGTCAGAGAGACCTTGTAGAGACTGTGTGATGAGCAGGGTTGCACAAGTATTGCATGTCTATGTAGAACGAATAAAGAGCAGCATAAGAGTGTGTGAAGATTAAAGTCAGGCTCTACAGTGAAACACTGTCAAATCATGTTTGCCATGCAGGACAAGATGAGAGAAGTGAAAAGAAAAAGAAAAATACAAAATTGAGAGACTGAATGACTTTGTGCTGAAGAGAAGGAAAAGATAATATGGGAGGACGACAAAGAGAGAAAGGTGAGTGTGAATTTACAAAATCCACTAGTGTCTTTGCAGTCATGGAGGACAAAAAGACAGTTCATGACTTATTATGAATACTGAGCAAGGCAAAGACAGTGCAGAGGAGAATACAGAGTTCAACTATAAAACCCCTCTGGCAGCTCAGCATGAACAACACACTTCTCTTTCAACAAACTGCCACAATCCCAGAAAGAGACAACACTCCCACTATTGCTTTCTCCTTTTTCATCACAGGAGATTATTGTTAACAGAAAACAAAGATGACATTTAGGGACATTACATGTGATACTAAACAAATTTCGAAACTTCATGTGTTTGCATTTAGCTGAAAGTAATGATGGACATAGACTCTTAAGTACAGTCTACATGCCAGAGTATACATGAATGTCACATACTGTCACTGTACTATTATACTATACAAAATACTGATGATTGTGATGGCCTCAAGCAGGAAGCAGTGTGCATTACTGTGTTTCAAAAAAGTGTGTGTTTCAGGCTGGACACAAGGGCATATGTTCCCAGTCTGCACTGATCACTACACACATCAAACTAAATCCATTCTCGTGGATTTAGTTTGGGCGGTCTATTTAAATGACCTATTACACTTGTTCCTCCTACACTGGCTTCTGTTACACTCTGCTTCCACCTCAGCAGCCCTCTGCCTGCTAGCTTTACCCTGTTGAGTCTGTGGTGGCTTTTAAAGCATTAACACCGGCTCAGCTCAGTGTACACCCACAGGGGATTCGTAATGTTTTCTGAGCTATATATTCATCACGTTAGACAATCAGAGAAAATAATAACTGTACCACTAAGTGTTGCAATAAATGCTTCATTGTGTGAAAACCTTGTTTCTAGCTGATACAGTTTTCACTCTTTTATATTTAAACAAATACTCCAATCAACAATCTCAATGAAGGTTTCAAGCATTTAGTGATAATGATATTTGAAATAGGCATGCTAAATTGTTCCAGACTGATACCGCTGGCCTAATGAAGGCCCATTTTCATTCCATTTATTCATTCCCATGGGTCATTTAGCCATGGCAATATTCACATATGACCTATTATATCAGGCTTGGTTTCCCCAAAGTCCTTTTTTGTTCATCCAAACTTTAATAACACCGCACGCATTTAGTCTTTCTCTTCCTTTCTGTCTTTGTGGTTCAGAAAGTCAGAGGACTTAAAACCAAGTGCATTATTTCAGATAGTTTCTCTTTATATAATGATGCATAGATCTATTGGAAATATACTTTGTATAGTAACCGACCAGCTGTGTGAAGTCTAAGGTAGGTGGATACTAAGATTCACTGAAAAGTGCGGGCCAAGACTCCTCTCCTCTATGACTGCTGGCATTTGGCACACCCTCTGAAAATACAGTGTACATAGCACATAGCATACAATACCATCTGCAAATGTATGAATACACACATTGTAGTGACATGAACCTTTGAACACGGTTAGTTTGGTAAAGTCTTTAACATGTGAATCTCAGAGAGGTTAAGAAATTTGTCTGTATTTTTAAACATTTCATATTGTGGGATTACACGCTGATTGAAGCTTTTTCCACTTAAACGTGTGTCCTCCGAAAAGGTTTTTAGTGAATGTGAGAGGGCTTATAATGGACTGAATGGATTGCAAAGACACTTCACATTCATTTCAACCAGCAGGCAGCAAACAGTCATCAGAAGGTCTCTTCACCTCGCTCTGACGAAGAGATGCAGCCCAGTCCAGCCTCCAGACAAGAACACATTACTGGAACGCTGCTGGGACTCAAGTGCTTTCAGACAGCAGCAAGAGAACTGGTAAACTTGAAATAAATTAAGCTTCCAAATTGCAACATGAATATTTCAAAGCTCAAATCAACGTTTAACTGATTTGCATCAGTGCATTAACAGTGTGGAGGAAATATGGTAATATGTTTCATCTTGTAAAATATACTCACAGCTGAGAGGATGCATACATATGGATACTTTTAAGCAAAGGACAGAACCAAACACACACACACACACACACACACACACACCCACACACCAACTGCATGACTGCCTTCCCTAATTTTGTAGAAAATATAATTTGTGCATTCTTTTTTTTTTCGTCAGCATCACACAGAATGAGAATAGAAAATACACGTTTTATTTAAATAATATAATAATAGTATGTCTTACATCTATACGTTACTATGTAAATATGCTGCAGTGCATGACACCATACAAACTCTCAGTCCTGTCAACATTAGTTTTCTCTTCTCTCCTCTCTTCTTCTACACCACCTTCCTGTTGATTCAGATGAAGAGGGTGGTGTTTTAATGATAAATCCAAGATTTTAATTTTTGAACGTTTTGGCTCAAGTTCAGTATTATGCAAAGGTACGCCGTGCAAACATTCACAAGTTCAAAACGCTTTGAAAACAAATTGTCCATGAAGGAAAGAAGAAACTTCTTATCTCACCTGTCTTTAGTGAGTAAGATACCGTGAACTTCCACACTTCCACTGATAACCAGATTTAACATTTCTTAACAAAAAAAAAAGTTGCCTGGGTGTCAAAACTCTACTCAGCTGGGCTTATCACACACATGCACACCCTCTCACACATTACTACTACTACTCTGCAGAAGAGGAGATATATCGCCTCCTCCAATATAGTAAGAGCTCCATCAGCAGTGAGATATAAACAGCCCTGATGGGAGCTTTCAAACATCCCCTGCCTGCATTCTCTATAATAGGAAATTGATAAAAAAAAAAAAGAATGCTAAATGTGTGATGCAGAGCCGGAGCACTGAGATATAAAACATAAGAGAAAATATATCTGGACTGATTGATAGCTCACAGATGTCAAAGCATGACTTATGGGGCAGACAATACACACTACAGGGATTGATCTGGGATCAGAGCAGAACTGGAGCAACGATACTTTGCAGGGCTTCACTTTAACTTCAACTCACGTTCAAGTTACTCCCATAGTCTGATGAGTTTCCAGCTCGTGTACCTCCACCTCACTGCTTAGAGACAATGAGGTTAGACTGAGTCATTTGTCATTTTATGTTGAATAAGGAACAGGTCTACGTCTCTGAGTGGTTGTCAGGTTAATATATGAGACCAAGTCTGTGGAGATTGACATTGGAAAAAAAAAAAAAATCGTTTTTACTGTTAATGCTTTTACTCTCACTGTCACGATCAGGCACACGTAAGTTCTCCTGCACTCCTACTTCGTGAGCTTCCAATTCATATTTTATTGTAACTATTAAATATCAATGAGACTTTAGTGAGTGGATCAACAGAAAAAGCTGCAGATTAGAGAGGAAAACTCACACCACACAGAAACACAAGCCATTAAATCTCCACATTCATTTTGTTATTCGACGTCTGTGTTCCTCATGCTACAACTGTCCACAAAAACAAGTGTATTAAGGTTTTTCTCAGCCCCCATTGTTGAGTCGACTTCTCGATATCATGTCATTCCCTTAGGGACAGCTCAGTTTACTGGGATTTCCAGTACATTTCTATGCATGTGTGCATTTGTGTGCATGCACATGAGTGAATATATGGAGGGCAGTCAGGCTGATGAGAGGCTTTTAGCACAATAAGTGCTGTTGACTCACTGTGTCACTGAGGCAGAACAACATCAACATGCTGCTGTTGATCCCATTTATCATTTTCCCTGAAGGACTGATCTCACAAGACACATTGTCCATGTCTGACTGTCACACATCTCTCACTCTCTCTGTCTCTCTCTCTTTTCTCTCACTCTCGCTGCTGTTTGCTCTGTAAACCTCCCACGGAGAATTCACTGCCGCTACAGTGGGGAGGTTACTCACAGGGGTTACTCACCTTGATCCAGCTGATGGGGCAGCTTACACATCATGTTGTGCGGAGGTAGAGAAAATAGAGCATCTTCTCAAAAGCCTTTCGTCGAAAGGCTTGCTATAAATACTACACAGGGCGAGGTGAAGGTTTTTCTCAGAAAGACGATTTTAATTTTAGACAGGCTTAGCTGGCAAAATGCCAGTAGCCACTGTAAATGTCAGGTTTAGATGAGAAGTGCTTATTGCACCTTTCACCAGCGGCTACAGTATCGTTCTTCTTCACCACTGTAACAACAACAAGTCAGTGTGTTCTTCATCCACTCACCTCATAATCCAACATCAAGGATTTACTACAACTTTGAGTTCAATTTTACATACGTACGTTTAAACTACTACTTTGCATTTAGAGAGAAGGTGTGGCAGTTTGGCTTTTTCTCTCCTTCCCCTCTCCAACAAAGTCGTGAAGTCACTTTCTCTCCTGAACTGTTGCAGACAGAATAGGAGTCAACCCCAGAAGGTTTCAGCAGGATGGTCAGCCTTGAACACTAAACAGTTTCAGTGGGAGCTTTGAATAAAACTTGACATTATACCAAATGCATGTGGAACAACTCGACTGGAAAATTAAAAACAAAACCGTAACCATTATAAAATAATGAAAAGAATTGTTTATGTGAAGATGGTAATAAAAGTGGGTAAATCACTGGGCCCAAGGCTTTAGTGATGTGTCTTCAAAACATTGTACAGTGTATTTTCCGATATATTAATACCGATGAATCAACAGCTTCAGTAATGCAGAGGAAATGAAGTGAGGCCGTGCTGCTGGAAGTAAATAAATACAACTGTTGGAGTTCAGCCTTTTGCTCCAATAAGTTTCTCTAAGGTCAAAGGTCATTCTGCAGAACATCATTCCCTTTGCACGAGAGGTTCATGTCCCAGGCTCATAAAGATTATATATTCTTTATTAAATTGTTAAGGTTATATAGAGATTTGTTTTAATGGAAAACTCTTTTTGAGCAATCATTCTCTAACATGATTGCAGCCCTCTCATAAGCAAATATTGTGTCAATCATTGCCTAAATTTTCAATGTATTCCACATGAGACGGAACATAATCCTTCATTACCTCTTGACAAACAAAGCCTGCGGGGCTCAAATCTCATTTTATTTACCTCAACAACAGAGCAAATTACCATTTCTTTCATCATCACACATAAAGTAGAAAAAACAATAAGCTTCAACGTGAGCAGAGACAATTCAATAGTGTTCATTTGTGTAGTAATTGCAACAAGTCACAATACATTTCTTTGCATTTAATTACTGACAAAAGGTGCTTTTACATTGTCACTGATAAACTCACTGTAACTATTGAATTTCTGAAATGGATGTAATGCGTATGTTTTAAGGGGAAAAACATACAATGGGAGAGGACCAGCCAACATCCTCAGTGAATATCAGGACACTGATTCAATGGAATGTTTGAAAAAAGAGTTTCCACAATGCTCTTAAACCTCCGGGTTCACTCAGATGTTCCTGTGTTTGTCTGAACTCTGACCGAGGACAAGTGGAAGAGAAGGGAAATAATATAAAAGGAGTACAACTAAATGTGACTTTAAGTTGAATCCACATTCCTTTGACAAACTATTATAAAACAGTTTTGCGTACAAAGCTGGACAAAGCAAAATATCAAATAAAAGACACGTCCTGTACAACATCTCTCGTTTTCCTCACATTGTGAAAACAAATATTCCAAAGTAACACAAAAGAATATCTGATCCTCTGTATGGATGACTCTGGAAATGACATGCAAATTGAAAAGCACAGCTAAACCTGTGATCTTCACTTTAATTCCCATTAAGATCTGTGATGACAGTTCTGGTAGAACAACCTGGAGTGTGGCTGAATGTGTTTGTTGCTTATTATCAACCTGCAAACAATCTGACAGTCATGTCAAATATGATAGCAGAAAATGATGTAAACACATGCAAGTCACATTTCAAAGATATGCAGGATTGTGAACTGAATATTTTATTCATTAGAGGCAAACTATTACAGTGACACATGACACCTGTAAAGAAAACAGTCTCGTTTGTGAAAAGTGCTCAAGAGTATTCACATGTTTAATATGTATGAGTTTATGAGAAACTGAGAGAGCATTTTTACTTTGATGTTGTACAAAACTAAATATTGGAAATATGCTTATTTTAAGGTTACTACTGTGGAGGTAGTTACAGTGGAGATGTAAAACATTACAAGTCGGGCTTATGTGACATTACAGATTTGGTAGCTCCATATAAGCAGAGCCCTTCACGCCACTTGACATCTTGTCTTGTTATTTAAACGTAACAGAGACTTCAGAGCAGTCAATCTTTAATAAAGCTGTACGTGTTTTGATGTCATTACATTTCACTGTAGAGTCAATGCAGGCTGAAGCTCAGCGGCCTCGAACAGAGCAAAGCTCTCAACATAAGAATGACTTTGTAAATAAGGGGATTACTGCAGCCAAAGCCGAACGCAGCCATGTCTAACGGAGGAAGTACACAGCTTGAGATCAATGGAGCAAAAGCATCTTGTTATCCAGTGACATCACTGCAAATCCATAAAGGTACAACTGCTCTATGAAGAGTATGTGGCTGGATGAAACACGATGTTTTCAAAATTGAATGAGTGTAGTTTTTTTTTATTGGCAACGTTCCAGCTGGTTGGCTGACATAGAGGCAGCCAACGTTTTATCAAGACAATAAATCCACTTTTTGTTTTGTTTCGGTTAATTAGCTACACACTATAATGAGGAAAAGACAGCACGGAGAGATGAGTTGCAAACAGCTGACAGGTGGATGCTGGTTGTTGGTGGGTGGTGAGATGGTCTATCAGCAGAAACTGAGTAAGACGACTTAAACACACCATTTTGATGCTAACACAGAAGCTCCATCAGGAGTAACTTTAGTCAATTAAAAAAAAAATGATATGTGACATCATGAAATTTGTGAAAGCAAACCAAACCCAGTCCCGGCCCTGCAGGTCCCCCAGCACTTTAATCACATTACTCATTCTGTGAAAATAATAAGTGATTAAAGAGTTGATTAAAACACACTGAGTTGATTAAAAGCAGTTATATTTGTGAGGGAATGTAATAAACAAAGGTTCAGCCAAACCGCTTGTAAAGGGACGGTTTGTCTTATGCACTAAAGAATTGTAATTAAACATATTAGTCATAAAGACACTCCCTTGACTGCACAAAGTAAAACATTGTATTAACATAATTCAAAAACAACAGAGCATGAGGAATACAGACGGGATTAAAAACCTGCTGTGTTGTATCCCAGAGACTGTAGCATTGGGATGCACACTGTACATTCATCAGACTACATTAGGATGTAGCTGCGATGGTGGCTGGAGGGAAACCAAACAGGAGAAAACAAGCAGACATGTGGAACAATATGGAGGAGGCAAATAAGAATGAAGAAGAAGAAGGAACGATGAGAGGCTCATACGAAAGACACAAAGGTAAAAACAGTTTCCAGTCCGACAAAGAAATAGCATGTTGGACAGGAAGGTGATTAAAGGACTTTCTCTCAGTGAAGTTTAAATTCGTAGAGAACTTTCCGTTCTTTTTTTCCTCTTCCTATACATTATAAATTAAAGTTGGTTTAACAGGATCAGCAATTTCCCATAATGCATTTTGAATAACGTTTTTCCCCGAGGAATATACTTACTCATTCTGAAGCGATACTCTATTTTCTGTTTCACAAATCCAACCCTTTGGATTTGTGAGTATTAGCCTAGAACTTTTCATTTTGCTGAACTTTATTCTGGAGAAAGTCAATAAGATTCTAAATTTATCTCTAGCCTTTGCTATTAATTAGAGCGCTGCAGCTTCAGTCTGGAACTAACCAAATGGACCGCTGATGATGTTCATTGATCCTTGATGTTTTCAGATACTGTGAGATACTGTCAGAGGAGAACTGCTCACAAGACTGACAGTGAGTCAGTCAAGAAAAACTTCAATTAGAGATTTAAGATAAAAATGGACAATATTAGTCACAGATATTTAGATATTTGGCCCAGCAATACAAGTCAAATACTATGATGTGAAAGATAAGATGTTAATTATGCATATGTGTAAAATGCTACTAACTTTTTTTTAGACATTTTGGGTTTGTTTTTTCTTCCCACAGACTGAGAGACGATTAGTTTCCCTGCTGAAACCTTTGATAATGTAGGCCTTTGCATGAATTAACACCAGGGTACTGGTCAACGCCTGTGAAAAATAAAAAAGATGAAAAACAGTGGTGAGCACATACTCTGAGAGTATGTAAAGATTAAACACATTCCATCTTCTTCACACCTGGATGGCACTTTGATGATTGAAGGGGCACTTGGGTCCTAAACATGATCATACTGACAAACATACAGTATGTATTCTGCACCTAATGACAAACCTTTGAAATGTCTCTTTAAAACCTTGATGGAAATCATCTCACGCATATCACCGTTCAGCCAAGAAAAGCTCATCAAGGGTTTGACTGACAGCGATACATAAGAATCACACAGAGAAGAGAGAGACAGAAAAATGCCCTCGTCGTACATATACCGGGAGAGAAGGAGCAAAAATAGACACAGTGAACAGACACAGACAGCTGCTATGAACCGGCCACTTGTTATACTACTGAGTCCAATCTGACTGCCAAGAGTCCAGCGGAGGACACGAGCACCGAGTCCAGCCAGGACTGAGAGACTACACGAGGCTCAGTTCTCCTCCACTGACCGAGCTCCTCCGCCGTCTACGCTCATTTAGAAAAGTTAATCCTCTGTATCGCCAGATGTTTCTTATTCTAGAGAGAGATGGAGGGTGACAGGATGATACAGCAGCCCACACACTGAATGTGAAAGAAAAATACAAACTGAATGCTTTTCATGCTAAATGTATAATGTAAATGTTATTCATCTCCACAGCTGGATATTTATCAAAGTGTCTTGTTTGAGGGGACACAGCAGAGATCCATTTAATAAATCACCCTTTGATCACAAACACAAACCACTGTAAAACTTGACAACAACAAACTGTGCCGTAAAACACGGTGCTGTTCTCTATTCTACCGACACTGTTGTTGTGTTGGTGCACTACTGAAACACACCCCTCTGTCTCCCCTTATTGTTCACCACCGACTTGTTATTCAGTTCACAATCTAATATAAGCTAATTGACAATAATAGAGTCATAACCATGCATGCAATTGGGTGGTCAGCCTTTTGATTAGAAGACTTATCTGATTACCCACAATCCCCTGGTTTCATCTGGGAAGCAATTATCTCATCACTGATCTGTGACCATCACATAAAGTGGAGTAAGAGTATTTGAACAGAATTTAGTGGCTGATTTTAATGTCTGAACACAGTGACAGAGCACTGAGGCAACTCAGAGTTTAAACAGGAGTAAATCTGCTCCACAAACACACTTCAGGTGGACTCTCACTGGGATTATACCTCGGTGTTTGACTGTAACATCTTTAGAACATGTGCAAATACTACAATAGTAATTTGTTTAAATGCTCATTTGGTTATTCCTCGACATATACTGCACACACAAGAAAGAGTTTCAATGCAACACGTTCATTTAGTGCGCGTGTATGTGTGTGTGTGTGTATGTGTGTGTGTGTGTGTGTCTGTTTGGCACTCTGTGTGTCGCTGTGATCGACAGCATCCATCTGAGATAAGACAGCACCAGTGGATGGAGGAGGCTAATAAAGACATCTATTGTGTGACACAGCAACAGTTCACTCAGTTTTCAGACAATTCTACCTCCCTCTCTGACACGCAGCCCAACTTCACAGTTTTCTCTCCTCTTCTACCCACAGTCCTCTCCATCAACCAGGTCTATTATCAGCTTTCTCTGCTAGCTCTTGTGATATATCGGCCGATAGCTAACTGTCCTCCAGAGAGACTGGACTGATAGCTGGGTGTGTGTCCCAGTGGTGTGTGGCCATCTAACCATGGGACACACTCACGGCTGCTGGACTGAGTCCTGGAGGAGAAGACTCTGGGGAAATCTGAGGATTTGAGATTAAGCTATGTGATAGGCAACAGTAGAGATCTATGTATATGAAAGAGGATGGAGTTGGTGCATTTTTCTATAGCTGTGCTTTAATTGTTCCTCTCCATGTTTATTCTTTGCCTCCCCAATGTCTTTCTTTTCACCTCATTAAAATGTGGTGCTACAGACTCTAATGTTACACACTCATCTACTATACAGCGTAAAATCTAAAAAAATGTAACACCTTGTGTTAACTGTTAACGCAGAGGTCGAATGGAATAAGTGTTATTAGCATATCAGTCTTGATGTGCAAAACTCATGAATATTATAAACAAGGGCTAACGTCACAGAATATGTGCAGACTCAGGTGTGAAATGATCAAATATCAGTACCAATCCTTCATACACTAATAAAATATTTGAATAAAACAAAATGCCTTTGGTAAATATACGAGTTCACAACCACATACATGTGTACGCACATGCACGCAGACAACATTTTTTTCTAATGTGCACATAAATAAGTGTCAAGACATTATGACAGTCGTCTGTATTACACACACACACACACTCACTGTCTCTGCTCTGAGGCATCTGACGTCTGAGAGGTGACACGTGAACACAATGTAAATAAACTTCATTTACCTTAGTTTTCAATGGGATTACCTGGCTGATTTACAGATAAACACATTAGAGAGAAGACATTATTAATTGTATATTTCATAAGCTACTTCTGCTGTTGGCTGACACATAGCAGCGAAGAGCTTTAACCCAGTTCAAATAGTCCCAACATAAGTATAAACCTGCACGTATGTACTGGTTTCCAAAGCCAATGCTGTCCCAATGTTGCAAACTACAAATGTTGTACACTTTTATCTTTTCAAAGTTGACGTGAAGTTGTTGATCATCTGCAAAGAGGAAAAGTATGATGTCATGTAAAACTCAGGTCTCCTCAGGAACGTGTGTATTTTCCCTGATGTTAGTTCCACGGTTCAGTAAACACTGATACTTGCTGCTTGGTTTGGCAGGCGTGTATACTGTATGTGCATTTTAATGATCTCCAGTTAAATATGGAATGTCTCGGAGACATTTATTTTTCATAGAGAAGTCTGACAATGTTTGTAATGTAACAGCATCCAGTTCCTGAGAGTAGTTTTTAAATGAATGAACCATCACACGAGTGGCTGATCTTTCTTAATCTGTTGTTGTTGCAGACAGCTAAACACTGAAACCAACAGTCCAGAGAAAATCACACTGTTCTCCTTTAACTGCCAATCAATCATCTCTCCCGTCCTCCGCCTCATCTGCGAATAGAGATCACTGCTGCCGGCTGTCTGTTCACAGCACAGCCACGTAATCTTTTATACAGGACAGTTACTAGTCACATGACTGCCACAAGTCATCTGGAAAACAAACTCTGGCCATTTTAGGCAATAAAGCAGCAGTGACAGAGTACATACAGGACTAGCAGTGGAGAAACAAAAGAGAACAACATTTGCCTAAACCATGAAATGATGTGCTCTGAACGTCACTGTGACAAATCAAAGTGTATTCATCTGTTGTCTCAGTGGAGCGTCAACTGTTGACACGTGTAGGAGCCTGGTGGTGTTGGAGTCACAGATGTTAAAGAAACACACAGCTGTGATTTGCTCGTGTGTATGTTGCGCTGTAGAATAAGAATATGTCTTCCTTTCTCGTCTGGATGCTGTATCCTGCTGCCGTGCTGCTTCGTCTGTACACAAACACATCTCTGTGCACACGCAATAATAGTCTCCCTCTCTCTAATAAATCTACATCTACTATTGGAAATAAAATTAAACTCCTCCACTGAGACTTCCTTGTATAACAAAACTGAAACTAAATGTTGTTAAAAGCTGAACAGCAATAAGTGAGAAGTAAACACTTTATGTTCTATAAGCAGAATGACTGTGTGTATTGGCCAGAACCATGTTTTGTTTTTGTGGGAATTTCACTGAGCTTACCAGATGACTGCATCAGAGTATTAGCAAGTAGCCTCACTAATTACAAATATTTAAATCACTGAAATTAGTATTTGTGCTTTTCCCAAGATAAGACATTCATCCAAAATATTCTCTTTCATACATAAATTAATTTGTCTACAAAATGTGCCAAGCTTGCAAAACAGCCAGCAAATGGCAGCCGGGGACATTTGAGGGATATAAATGAGCATAAAGAAAGAAGGGAAAACACAAGACCTCACTTCATCACACAATACATATAGCAGTTTCCATAACACAGGGAAAAAAAATGTGAATGAAACATGAAGGAACACATTCACTGATTTAGACCTATCATCATTTGTTACCATTAAGGCTTTGGAATATTGTATCTGAGTGAGTTCCAGATTTGAACCTGATGTGTGTAGAATAAACAATAGCTAAAGACTCAGTGCAGTAGAGTACGTTTATATTAATGTAAACTATATAACAAGCAGAGTCACTCACACAGCAGCCATCATTATCTAAACAGCTTGTCAAAACCTGACAAGAAAAGCAATACACATTTAAATAATTGTTAATATGACTGGTTATTTTTATTCAGTGTGTCTAAATCTTAGATATGTCATAAAGTCCAGAGGCCGGGTCCTCCCTGGTGGAATAGACGTGTAAATGCTCATTGAGCAGCTTTAAATGCATGTAATCCTACACAGCCCTGGGGCGGCAGCATTAGAGAGGGAGATCACCGATAACAGACCTCTGAATAAAAAGTCTGCATAGAAAACTGACTGCACTGCAACAACAGCCTTTATTATGTAATGCCTTTATAGACAGTTAATGTATACACCAAAATATACACCAGAAGAAAAATACATAGAGAGCTATTCTCTCTCTCTCTCTATCTCCCTCCCTCTATCCCTCTCTCCCTCTCTCCCTCCCTCTCTCCCTCCCTATATATATAAAGTTTGCCCTTGCTCTCCTTGGGAATGAATGTTTCACAGGCACCATCATAACTTTTCTCTCCATCATCTATTTTATATTCAGTCAGTGAACACCGACTCTTCTTTCTCTTGACATTTCTATCATTATATCCTTATTAATGTGAGTTGTGAATCATCAGAGAACCGTAGTTACACTTTTAAACTTTTGTTTGTCTGTAGTCACATCATACTTGCTGACATCTCTTTATATATATATAAAGATGTCAGTAAATTAATATCAGTTATTTCCCATGTGAAGCTCATCATTGTCAAATGATAAGCAGCACTATTTCTGTATTCATATCATCTGCAGAAGACTCACAGATCTGAAAGAAACAACAGATGTGCAACTAATCTTGATATTGAGGAATAATTCAGTGTGCACGGTGCTATTACTAATCAGTGAAATAAAATCTTCTTCTTTGTAAGGTCATAACTCAGTAACATCCACAGTGTCAGGCACATTTCTTTGCATTAAACGTGCCTGAAGTGATCTGTGTACAGTTCATCCTCAGCAGATTTCACATGGTGCCGTGATGAGAAGACAATCTAAGGTCCTCTCATCCTCGCTACATGTTCAGCTCTTCCTGGTATCTACAAGGACAAACACAAGAATTTGGCTTTGAACAATCTGTGTGGAAATTGATTTGGTTTTGCTCTGTGTACCATGGACATGGGCTCACAGAAAATGTCATGCTTCTATTTATTTATTTACTGTTTTTCTATACCAACAAACAAAACAGACATGGATGGATGACGTTGGGCTCTAATCTCCACTGGACACCAGCTCATACTCCAGCTGTTGCGTTTGTTTTCTGATGATGAGGGGAAAAAAACTGCAGCTTGTTGTGTGGTAATGTTTAAAATGTCAACAACAACGAGCAAACTCCATGAAGTATTTGTCTAATAGAAAAACACTGTAAGTACACAAGACCATCAGCAGATCAGATGGAGAGAGGTGGAAAGTGTGTCACCATGACTACTAAAAATAAAAAAAAGTACTATTTATTCCTATTCATATGGTCCAACAATAACTCTGGCAGATTGTTCCTCCTCTGCTTGTTGACATTCTTCACCTTACCACTCTCTACCGTCCCTTCCCCCAAATGACATTTTGTTGTTACAAAATCACATTATTCAAATGCCTTCATAAATATGTATGATGAGGTATGAGGGAGGCCAGTCGAAGATTTCTGTTTCCACCTTTCTGATGTTGTAATTATACACCCACATGACCGAATGTGAGAGATATGGAGAGAGAAAGTGTGAGATTATTTTAAATGAATTCTTTGAGTGACATACACCCACATAAATCAACCAAATAACCTGACAAACTGACCACCCATTTTAAATATTATTAAGGCTGTGTGTGTTACATTACATTACAGTGCATTTAGTATCCAGAGCCATTTACAGTGAGCTAACTACAGGGACAGTCCCAACTCAGGGTCAGCTGCCTTGCTCAGGGGCACAATGGTGGCAGTCTGGTATTGAACTCACAAAATCACAAACTTCCAGTGTTCTGTGTGAAAGCCACTAGACCAGTAGACCACTAGACCACCACTGGTGCAGAATCCGAAGAATCACATTGCAGTTTTGCTCATTAAACACCCGTTTGTGGCCTCGGTTTGCTTCACAGAAGTACTTCAGTTGAGATATGCATTGACACTTATATTGAAGAAATGTTTTGCTTATAGCGATTATGTCTCTCATGCTGATTTAGCACTACTTGCTGTTGGTCTCATGTTTATGCTGTTGGACAGAATCCTGGCTCACCTGTCCACCAGGCTTCCTGCTGCTCTGCACACTAAATGTCGGATTTGTCATAAAGTCCAGAGGCCGGGTCCTCCCTGGTGGAATAGACGTGTAAATGCTCATTGAGCAGCTTTAAATGCATGTAATCCTACACAGCCCTGGGGCGGCAGCATTAGAGAGGGAGATAACCGATAACAGACCCCTGAATAAAAAGTCTGCATAGAAAACTGACCGCAGTGCTGATTTAGCACTACGTGTTGTTGGTCTCATGTTCGTGCCGTTGGACAGAATCCTGGCTCACCTGTCCACCAGGCGTCCTGCTGCTCTGCACACCTGTTCCCGATCATCTCATCAGCCTCTGATGTTGCGCTGCCTGCCCCCTCAGCTGCAGCTCATCAGCTAACAAGTCTCCCAGCACTCAGCTTCTCCTTCAGCAGTTAGTCCGATTGTTTCAGCTTCCTGCCATTTCTCTACTTTACCCACCTTACCCTGCTGCTTCCCACATGTTGCATTGCCTGGTTTTCTGAACATCACACATTCATAGAAAGCTATGAAACGTCCATAACTGGTACATACAAAGTTATGAGTGATTGGCAGCAGTTGTAAATTGTTTTGTGAACAGAATGAGAGCATAATTAAACATTAAAATTGTTATTTTATTACCCCTAACAGCAATCTTAGAGGACTGAATAATGATAGTAATCATGTTTGAACATTTCTTCTGCATGAAATCTTCATTAATCTCCTCACAGATTAGCAGGCAAAGCTGTCACTGTTAATACGAGGAGTGGGTGTGCGGCTGTGATCTTGCTGGATCACTGCTTACTTCCTACTCACAGTTTCCATCACTCAAACACTCACAGCATGTGCTGCTCTCTGTCTGTTTCCCTTCTTTAGCAGAAAGGCAGCATGACATTAGTGAAAGTGGAGCCACTGCATCTGTCCATTTGCCAGAATAAACCTTCTGAAAGGCTGGAAGAGGGAGACACTCTACTTAGTGAGGGGACTTCACTAATGTATACAGACACACACTGCTGTACTGATTCAGAGATCAGTGTGTTGCTCTGTTTGTTTCTCAGTGGGGATGGAAGAATCTCAGCAGGATGCTCACCAGAGGCAGAAACATGCAGGAGGTTGGGCTGTTTTGTTCAATTTCAATTTCATTAAATGTGTATAAGCCTTTGACAATAAACCACGCCATAAACCCTGACAGAGAGGATTTAGGTTCCTTCAGGATGTGAATGGAGACGACGTGTTCCTGACCACCTGTATGACCTTTAAACACAAATGATTCTAACACAAACATACAATAAATCTAAGTGATGAGGATAGTGTAAATGTCTTTTTCCTACCAAATTATGGATGATGATAGAGGCAATATCTCTTATATCAGTCGTATAAGAAACGTGCTGTAAATATTAAGAGAACAGATCTGACCAGACGGCTGTTATTGATCCAACCTCAAACCTGTGTTCACATCTCAAAGGAGATACCACTCAGTAAATCATTGTTCCTCTAATAACCTATGAAGCGTTGTGTTCTTCTTCTAGGCAGGATGCCAGAGCTTATCAGAGCAACATGGGTATTTCTCTCTCAGTCAGAGAGCTGTGACACAACTCCCAGCCAGTCTATCTCACATGGCACACAGTCACAGTGCCAGGTTGACATTTGAAACCTTTATTACCGTGCCCTCTCCACGCTTGTATTTTACCTTTAGGACAGATTATTGCTCTTGGCAGTCTCACTGTTCCCAGCGAGGTCTTTACTAAGCCAGAAGATATTAATTTCACCTCTGACTGTGCACGGCCTTTAGCACCCGGAGAGACCACGTCTTATGTTGGTGCATATAAGCAACATGTTTGCTGATCAAAACATCTTCAAGCATGTGCATGTGGCAGTGTGTATTAACAACCATGTTACCAATAAACAACAAGCAGCTCCATAACGAACTCATCCACTGTGACTGAAGACTTGTTCCAGCTCATCTAAGAACAAAATCCATTTCATGCCAAGAGAGCGGAGCCAGAATCAGCACCAGTCCACATCAACAATAAATCATTCATTGAAATAAAGTTGTTATGTGAAAATCAAGTGCTTTGTATTATAGTTAGTCTGCCCTGCAGCCGCAGCAGTCTGTCCTCTCAGTTCTGACTTAGGCCACTGAGAGCCGTCTAATATTTAATATTTTTTTCCCTTTTATCAAAGTATTTAATAGCAGAGCGGTAGAGTTGTTTCAAGTACCAGGTTATTATGCATTCAGCTGTCAGTCACAGTCGTGTGGTATAGTTGGAGGTCTGAATTATATGACAACCTGACAATATGAAGGTGTTAAGGTAAGAACAAAAGAGAAATCCCTCTGCTGGTGAGCAATGATTCCTTATTATAAACACGGAAAACATAATGGTATACTGCGGTGGTATTGAAATGGTCATAATGTTTCTAAAGTTGCTCTACATGGTTTTCACAGAAGCATCAAAGTGAGAGGTCGATTACCTCTACAAGTCATGGAGGGAAAGTCTCTTTCAAATCCTCCAATTAAAGCCAGATCCATTTTAGATTAGAAACATCCTCTGTTTCCTCAGATGATAAACTTCCACCAGCCTGCTGGCTCTCTTCATCAGACAAGAAAATACAGAACAGGAGGACTGAGCCAAATATGATATCAATATCCAAACTAATAACAGTACATTTATCTGCTAAACTTTGCTTTTTTAATGTCAGTCTCCTGGAAAAAGACAGAGTCTTGCGTGACACTAATTACTTTGCATTTACCCATAAACACAATGTACTATAATATAATACTCTCTTAAATATATTCATAGACATGAGGAACATTTTCTGTAGGCAGAGCTTTCGGAGTGTCTTCTCTGTGTTCTCATTAATATATTTCAAGACGTGCAGTACTTTCTCTGAATCGCAGAGAGGTTAAAGCTACAAAACAAACTGGGATAAATTACAGGATCGTGAGTTTCAGAGCCCAATCTGCTGCAGCATACACCTTTACCTACGATGGTGCTTTCTCCATCAGACGCAAATAAACTCTTCCGGCTGAGAGCATGGAGGGAGCCGTGGAAGTGGTGAACTGTGACAGAGGACTGAACTGACCCTCGTCTTTCAGCAACACAATAGTTCCATTGTGCTCGTCCGCACCTCCTTTCTTTACCTATCCTTATGTTCAAGCTGTGTGGGAAAGTTTGGGAAAGAAAAAGAAAGAAAGAGCAAGGCTGCTGCTGAGGTAGATAACATGTCAAGTCAAAGCTCATTAAACTAATCTGCAATGACAGACGTCACCGTGCACAGCGAACAGGAGAGCACATGAGCTCATTGAAAACTGACTGTGTGAGTTCTCTATTCACCTTACCACACCTCAGATAATCAAGAAATATTAGAAGAATAAGAATACCTAAAACCATGTTCACCAGCAAAGATATCACGAGGTTCGGTGCTGATATGAACCACTATCTTGGTAATGTGGTAGAATTATACGACACAACTTTTCCATCTACAGATCTGTTCATATGACAGCAGCAGAACCTCCTGGCCTGCATTCTCTTTCACAACTGATGGTACAAGTAATGATTTTTATTTTAGATTTCATCTTTAGTTAAAACAGGAAAATGACTGGGACTAAAAGAGGATGTTTTCACTGAAATTAAGTTAATGTAGTCCCACATGCCTGAGAGCAGCAAGCCCTGGCATAATAGATGAGACATAATCTCACCTGTTGGAATATTTTGCATCACTTATATCAATAATGGAGGATTTTAAGAGCTCAGTGGGAGGCTACAGAGGCCAGAGAGAAGCATGCAGTGCATCTCGATTCCATCAGGATGATTAAGTCCAGAAGTTAGTATGGATTTCAATTGATCGCCTGTCTGAAATGCAGATCAGTCCTCAAAATACACAACACTAATCATCACGCTAGAGTAAATGTGACTGCAACAGAGCTATTTGATCAAATGTTAAAACTCATATATTAAACTAATTGAGCTATAATTCATGAATCTTCTAACGAGGTAATGACATTACACCATGTCCAAAATCGACTGATAATTATAACATCTACATTTTTTCATAGATATAACCGTTCAGGGAACATGCTTTAATGGCCCCACCATTAATCATCTCATTATATAAACTTGAGGTGTACTCGAATACATATTGGAAATTTTGGAGTTTAACACCATAAAATGTTAATTATTTAAAGAACTGGATTTCACCTTTGTTTTTTCTTCCTTTAAAATAGGCTCTCAGGATTGTCAGGATTGTTTAAGAACTGACAACTCTGACAGGAGTCTGAGTTTGAACACAGAGGCACAGTAGCATGAGCATCAAACAACAGAGGAATTAAGGAATGGGATTTAGAAACCAAAGCAAACTCAGTCCAGGACCAGCCGAGCCCCCAGCACTTTAATCACATAAGCTCTTTCTTGTAAGGACAATGATTTCATGAGGACAATAATAAGCACTAATTAGATTTTCTAGTATAATCCATGGAGTGAACATTAGCTTACTTTGCCTCCTGACTTACAAATGTAAATGAAGACATGATCCTACTTGAGTAAATTTCGGGAACTATTTTCCCTTTCCCTTTGACTAATATACAGCTGTTCCGCCACAAAGCTTCACCGCCACTGGAGAGCTCTGCATTATGTACAGAAGCTCCGGGAGGTCTGTGTTGTAGAAAGAGAGGGGAGAAGTGTGAGTCTCCGGGTATTAACTGATTATTAATGGTGACTGGTGTCTGGCAGCAGAGGCAGACGCAGCGTACAACTGACTCTGAGAGAGAGAGGCATCTGTCAGACAACACAGGTAAATGATTAAAGGTGAGTAACTTCTTCTCTCCGTCTGCATCACTTCTTTTCACACTCTCCATCGCCTCTTCTGTGTCTAAATGAACCTCTCTGAAGCTGAACTGACTTTACAACCTTGTTAAGTGGGAAACGTATTGACTTTCAAATGAAATCAGCATCATTTAAGACGCCTTGTGTTACCGAGGAAGGTTTTAATCTAACTGCTTCAAATAAATAGATTGTGAACGGTTATACGAGTATGTATCTGACACTAGAACACGTTACAGGAAGTGATCTTGACAGCGCCTCTAATCCACCATTTTATTTGCATTTCTTACTGCTCACTCCAGGCATTTGTTCTCGAATATATTTGTCACATTTATACTACGTACAGTCGCATATACTGAATGGTAAAGACAATAAAAAAATAACATAACATGTGAAATCCGCTTTGTGCTGCTTGTTCACAGTATTCTTGTATTTCAGCACACACGTCGGGTTTTAGTCCTTAGTGATTTTAAGAGCATAAAGGTGTCTCTTTCGATGGCAAAGCACAACGGTGTCATGTCTCCACACTGTACCATTCTGTGTGTGGCTGATGAGAGTTTGATGAGCTGAGTCTTTGCTCTCATGTGCTCACCTAAGATATTTATACCGGTCTGTTGTGTATTGAGCTTTCACTCTGTGAGCCCTCTACGATCAACACTGTGATAAGTGTTAAGGTGTTCAACCATATGCTGATACAACAGAACGCAGCACCAGTCGGTTGGATGGGATTGTAGCAGGAGACTCATGTTTGAGATCATCACTACTCGCTCTGCACGGCATTTCATTTTTCCACCATGCCCACAGAATTGGAGGAAATGGCAGGAAATGCGATCTGTAATAAGGCATCCCAGCCTGATGCATGTCATATATATATATTGGACAGACAGATGGACCGCAGAAGCACTTCCTGTCCCTTCCTTCCTGACAGGAGTAAGATTATTTTCAAATGGAGCTGTCAGGATTTAGATCTTATTTGGCTGTCACAGTAAAAGACAGCCAGTGAAGTTGCTGGAAATCAGTCAATTTACCAACAGATGAGAAAGATGACAACCACAGAATAGACTCTCAAGGTGCAAGAAATCCAGCTGTGCATCACTTTTGCAGCCTTTTGCAGATAAACATAAAGCAGACATTCAAAAAGTGACATCCTCAAATCCAATAGATTTTATTAGTGTAATTTCAATTTCATGAGGAAAAAGTCACGAATGCACGTTCAGCCATCTGGTGAGCCACATCAAATGTGTCCAAATGCATTAGCAGTGTCATCAATACCATAGGCCTGTACTATCCCGAAACAACACACCAGGAAACATGGACTAACACAGTTTAAATCCATCTCAGAATAAAGATTCAGCTCCGGCCCAGAGGGGTTACGTACAGAAACAAGTGGAGGAGAGGGGCTCTGTACAATGACATCGACCTTTCATCACTGCCTAATTAGAGAGCAATCAGTGGACCTCTAATCTCATTCTAAACCCTCTTTCTTATTGGACTGCATTAGGAAGTAGAAGTGAAGGTGGCTGGTGAGAAACAGCTAACCCAGAGGGAACATTTACTGAGAGGTAGGAATGAGAAAGACAGAGTGTGAACGAGATAAACTAGAGAAAGTGACAGGAGGGAGATATCTTTTAGACCCCAGGGCTCCATCTTTGTAGCTCCATGGTGTGCTTCAGAGAAGTCAGCCACTGTGTCAGTAATAGAAATGTGAAGCACTTGGCTGAAGAGTGGAGAGCAGGGTCACTTTGGATTTCTCTGTGTTACTGTCAATGTCTGCACTTTCAACTTTCCTAATGCTGATTAGTATGGAAAAGGAGGAACGTGGATCATCTTTGCTGTGTGGATCAAAATGCACAAACCGAACATGGACAGTGTTTGCAGCCATCCAATGAAATCTCTTTGAAATGACTTTGAAACGAGCATGCCCTGCTCTCCGCGGGGCTAAAGAGTACGACACTTCAACGTGAAGCACTTTCAAGTGCCTCTTCAATGCATGCAGGTAGATGTGAAGACCAATTCCTTTAACGATTCTGACTCGAAATGAATCAGAAATGAACCAACTGAAGAATAACTGCAGTGCAGCAGTGTCACAATCTCAACAAAGAGATAACATGTGATTTTAGTCATTTGGAAAATCCGCTTGAGATGAAGATTTTAAATCCAACACGATAGGTCCTTCTTACAGTAAAGGGAATGAGTTCAGATCTTTTTATTTCATCTCACACAAAAACTAACTGTCCCTGTACCAAACCGCCTGAATAATAAAGAGAACAGATCATAAGAACTAGTTGATCCCTACGACTTTGTTTTATGTTGTCATAAAATGATCTTGTTCATTTGATTAAATGTTATTGCACATCTTAAAATGTCTCTATTTATTATATGTCTTTATTTCTGCTAACAATATGTTGGCAAAACAACCTAGTGACAAGAACAGTTCCCTTCCACAGGCCAACACCGTGATGAAGAGTTAACATTAGTCACATAGTGTCAATAACCCTGTAGCACTAACATCCATTCTACCTACACAATATAAATGATATATGTTATAGTTTAAATACACACACAGGCATACAGCTAACTGCACAGCGAGCCAAAGAGTTAGGGATTCTTTGCACACAATTATTGTTTACAAATGTAATATTAAAATATACTGTATAGTATGTTCATATTACTTAAATGTTTATGTTTACCTTGTTCAGCTTTCTTGTCCTTGTTCTTGGCTGTGTGTCTATTTCTGTCTGTACACGGAGAGCAACTGAAAACCAGAGTCAAATCCCTTGTGTCCACATTAAAGCCACTAAAGCTGATTCTAATTCTGATTCTGATTCTGGAACACCCCCTTTTAATTTTTAATTTGTTCCTGAACTTTTGACCTCCGTTTTTTATAATCTGCTATGGAGGAACATTTTCCTTAAACTTATTTTAATGTTGATGCAGCAGTGAAGCTGTGAATTCTCTAGTTTTCCGGAAATCTTCCCTAAGGCGGAGTGGCTTCTCAGGATTCATAACTTCAAGCTTCTCTGCTGTAAGTGAAATAATTACCACTGAATTGTAGTTCAATGCAGCTCAGCTCATAAACACTAGTTCCTCTGTTCAGTAGGTTAGAGATCATTCCTGCAGACACAACACTAACTTATAATAATGACTGAAATCATTGTCTCTGGTAAAGATGCCTTTATTCATTTGTTTCTTGACAAAGTAGATAAATACATATAGATTAAGTAGACATCAAGGAGGTAAACAGTTGAGGGTCAGACTGTGATGACTGATTAAAATGAAATGTTAGCTGTCAGATGTAGAGCTGTAGGCCGACTTTAAACGCTGTCCTCTCAGACACTCTTTCTAAAAGGACTGGATTTATAAAGCTATTGTAGCCACCAGACCTCTGAAATGGCATTTTAGGTGACTCAGCTACATAACAAAAGGAGCAATGACAGAGTTGAAGTTCAGGGTCTACAAATGTACAATAAAGCCAAGAGAATACTATTGTCTCACCACAGAGAGCAACATCTTTAATGTATTTATCACCTTATAATGAAAATATCCTAAAAAAATGTAGACATTGTGTGTACGAGTACACACACACACACACACACACACACTGCACACACACACACACGCTGCACACAGGTTGATCCTGAGATGTGTGTCGGCTGGCATTTGTTATTCTGGAGGGAAACGGGCTGTGCCAGACATTACTGCAGCGCACACACTCTGAATACAAAAGTAGCCTCTGCTGCTTGAAACATGCGCAACATACAAAGCAGAAAGACACACATTATTTGACATCTTTAGAAAGGGAATAATGGCTCTTTATAAATACAGAATAGCACCACAGTGTGCAACAGTGCTGTGCCGCTGGTTTACGGCAACACCCTCAGCATCACATACTGAACAACACCCAGTCTCCCAACATAGCACCCATTCTTCTTTACTGCACCCATTTCTCCTTTTATTACACTCATTCTTTCGCACCCAGTCTTCCAGATTAGACCAGAGGGAGTCCTCCCAGAATGATTTATTCCACTCACTGCCCACAAAAATGTGCTTTGCTCTCTCTAGCAGGTTCAAATGGCCAACTGTTTTTCCTATGCTGGTCTTGCTTTATAGCCAAATACAAATGTAGGATGCTGATAGCATAAAAACAAGCTTTGTTGTCACTGCATGTTTTTGAGTTCGAGGACTGAGGACTGTGGAGCATTTTCTGGCAAACACAAATGAAGCACATCCATCAAGCTGTGATAAATGGATTGATTAATGCAATGATGGATGAGGAGTTGTTTGTGTTGGCCTTGTGTTGGTTTAAATATAATAAGTCATGACGTTCAAGAGGCTCTTATGTGTGCCTCTTTGTTTCTTCATCTGCTAAAACCAAAACAATATGTCCTTAAGACAACAAGGACAACTGGAGCCAAAGTGTCTACCTGCTCTCTTAATGCTTCACTTTGCTGATGATTTACTTCTTAGACTCCTGTTTTTGTGTCCTCAAGCTTTAGTAAACATCCAGCTGAGATGAATCACTTTATTCAAATTGAAGCAGCGGGGACGAGCCTCAGGTAAGGGCATCTGTGGTGGGAATACTGGAGTTGAGGAAAGCTGAGAAAAAAAAAAAAAACATCTTCAATAATAATATTCTCTTAGGAGCCTATAGTGCTAATCATGCCAAACACACTCACTTTACCAGATATGTTTTTTTTTGATGGACAAGAAAGTAAAATCCTTGGATTAATGCAACATGTGTTCCCCAACAAGCCTCGTCTCGGACATGCACGGACTGTAATACAACTCTGTTCATTCACTGCCTTCAGTCACAGAGCTGAGCTAACTGTAAACAGCCTGCATCAACCCACAATTCCTCTCTGTCTCATCCTTATATGTTTATTTATTTAAGTTTCTGTTTGGCAAGACGGCTCCCGCCAATGAAAGTAAATTGAGTCACACATCAATGACAATGATTTTAATTCTGCTGGGAGGAAGAAGAAGTGTGGAAACACCAACAGATGCTGTCACATAACTGGCAGAAAAAAACTACTGAGAGCTATTGTCCAGTTCCTGTCTCCTCACTAATATGAGACGTCATGACCCTCAGTGGGTCGAGCTGGATACAAGACGGCTGCTTAACACATTTGGATGGTGACTAACACCACTTTGTGTTTCCTCTGAGGACAGTGTGACCTCATTCAGCAAATAAAAGCTTTATTTTTTAAATACTAACTGTTACTTAAACAAACAAAAGTACTAGTGGTATTAAAATAGTAAACCCTGATTGTAAATCCTCATATCCATAAACGTATGTCTGCTGCTCCCCTCACGTGCACAAAATGCATTTGTGTCTTTTAGATCCACACACACTCCATTTCCCTTCAACTTGTCATTTAATACGTCTTGTCATTCTGAGTAATTGACAATAATTATGTGATAACCCAGCATGCAATTGGGTGACCAGCCTTTTGAACCAGCTGTTGATTAGAAGAGCTATCTCATTACCCATAATCCCCCATGAAAGCAATTAACCTCCTACTGGAACACCACACATGTTTATCTCTGTGTGTGTGCGTGTGAGTATGTGTGTGTGTGTGTGTGTGTGTGTGTCACAGTGTGACATTGCTCAGTATTTGCTCAGGTTTTGAATTGAATACTTTTGATTCCACTGATAGTCCCAGTAATTCATCTATTATTTTATTAATGGATGTATTTTATTCATTTATCATTTTCTACTTAACTCTTAAACTGAATTGAGACTGAGACAATAACTGTTAAAGAGGGAAATGTATCACGTCATCATAGGTTTTATTTATCCAGCAAGCGTTGTCCAACATTTCAGCCCAGCAGTCATCACCACAGACGAGTAGAGTGTATCTGATCACAGCACAATGAGAGCAGAGCTCAAGTTAAACTGTAGTCAGTGTGAGCATCCATCCCTCCTTTTCATCTCCAGAGCAGAGCTCTCACTGGGATTAAGAGTTCGAGTTTGCAGGAAAGAACAAACACCTTCATCTGTTGATAGTTTCTGTTTATGGGTAGAAACGGGAACGTTTTCCCTGTTCACACCATGACATGAAAAGGCACAACTAATATGACAGTAATTAAACAGGAACAAGGGTGGGAGCACACGAACACACACGAACGCACACGAACACACACACCTCTCTGAGCTAATAAATGCTGCCCCTCCT
Organism: Bovichtus diacanthus; assembly: GCA_943590825.1. NCBI lineage: Eukaryota > Metazoa > Chordata > Actinopteri > Perciformes > Bovichtidae > Bovichtus > Bovichtus diacanthus. The sequence goes on along the minus strand of CALSBV010010348.1, from coordinate 4,837,241 downwards.
CTCGACTGTCAGGCCGTCTTCTCCTTACTCCACTCTGCTCTATCCTCTCTAAGTTTGACCAGCAACATGTTTTCATCCTGTACTGAACAAGAAACCCAACCAGCTGGAGCTACTTTACACTGAGGACATTCAGATATCCAGAGACACTTTAACAGCTTCTTACTCTGTCCACACATTATTACAAGAATCTGTGAAGCAGCACAAATCACCTCTGATCCTCACACCAACAGTGGGACAGAAGAGGGCAGAGCAGCGAGTCCAACTGAAACCCAACCAGTGACCTCTGGGTTTACACTGCATACATTCAGCTCTAACAAGACACTGAGCACATCTGGAGTAAAACATTATGAAGTGTACACACTGATGTTAGAGGCTGGGATAATCTGTGGGGCATTATAAAAACCATCAAAGTGAAATGAAGTCACAGAGGGTCGGAGGTTTTATGCTCCGTTGGGGAGAATGACTATTACATGGTTTTAACACAAGTGCTACTAAATGGAGACTGTACAACTACAAAGAGTAGAAATAACATCCTTTCAACATGTATACAGTTCAAGGTTTTAATAAGCACGCCTTCCCTTCTTTTCTGCCAAGTATTGAAGAATCACCAATCTGCTTTTATATATAATATGTGATCTCATGATGAAGACTAAAGCACATTTCCAGGCCTTAGACGTCATTACTGAATGCAGATCATGTGGACTATTTATCTATTATAACTATTATATTATTGTACAGACTGAGCAGTAAAGTAATCCCATTGTGGACAGATGACAGCTTTAACACTTCAGTACACTAACGTTTCAAATGACCCAATGTGAAAACTATTTCTACAAAAGATGAACGTGTTTTACCTAAAAATCAAAAGCAGACAGTCGAAATTACAAGACAAGTTTTGCAGCAAATCTCTACTTTCGGACTATTACTACTTTACAGTCCTGCAATCAAGAGTGTTATCACTGTAGTGAAAACAAGTCCTCTTCATCGCATCTCTCATTAGACAGAAAGTCCTCATTAATTGTAAAGAGCGCAGGCCACTCATGTCTTCTACTGAACACCAAAGTCGAACGCTCCTGACCTCTAGGTGTCTTGATTTATAATGAATGTCCAGCTCACAGTATCTCTATCCTGCAGCTAAACGTTGGATGTCAGTGTGAAAACTTGTTACGTTTGACTTCAAAAGTTCTAGAACTACCGTCAGAGGAGATACTAAGAGAAGCTCTCTCAGGATTTGGGTTGTTGGATTAGGACACAGAGAGGTCACTATGTAAGATGAATAATGTGCTCATTCTAATGGTTCTTAATTAGTTTGAGTTCAGCACAAACATTAGTTATTTACTGTATCTGGGATCCAAACACAGCATGGGGTGACGCTGAAGTCAAAAGTGTGTCTGCAGTATTTCCTTTGCAGAGAGCATGAAGAGGCTGTAATGATTGACTCAGATTGTTCTGAACAACATGGTTGTACATTGGACGTGTTAAGAAGTTGCGATCTATTGTTAAGACACTGCCGATGGTGGAGATATGTCTCAGCTCACATGAAAAGACCATAGAGCGGAAGTATTGAGTCACCAGTTTACAAGAGACAATTCAATTAAATGTGCTTAATTGGCATAATTATAAAAAATACAATAATGCCTAAATGTCAAGTAATAATGAGATTACAATGAAAAAGAAAAAAGGTAACATTTATGCAATCAAGAAAATAGAGACTTGGTAATTATCTCTGAGTCTGCTGTATCACTACATCGGTCAGTTTTGATGAGTCACTTCTCTGGAAGGCAACAACTGCCCTCAAGTATACAACGATAAAGAGAGACGGGGAGGAAAACGAGGAAAATGTTTCCGTCACGGAAGTCTGCATTTGTTGTCATCATCACTGAGCTCAGCTGATATTCATAAAACACACACAGCAATGTAAGATAAAGAGAACAAAGAGGCAGAGCCTTTGGTTTAATTAATCAACAATCTTGTATACAATAAGAGAGCAATGCAGCCATGAGCTGTGAGCAATCCTGTCTCTATCAACACATCCAGTATCAACACTTTCTACATATCAGTCGTTCTACCACAACAACAAAACATTCTCCCTCTGTGTGATGAGCTTTAGAACGAGTTGCTTCATGTGTTAAAAGGCAGATTGATAGCGTGTGTGAACTAAAGATGGTACACTGACACTTCACACCATCAACACGCACACGGATGGAAACACTTTAGAGCTGCTCTGGGTGTGAGAACAGGTTCCTCACTAACCACACTGTGACACACGTCATACAAACAGTCATGTTTACCTGCATTTCAGGATCCAACGAAGAAGGTTCAGGAAGAAAGAGTCCAGGAGACATAAAACAGAAGAGGGACAAAGATAAAACACACATACACACACATATAGAATCAGCTTTAAAAGTTGTGTAAAAGTTATCTGTAAAATGGGTATTTAGCCACAAATTAGATATCTATAAATTTAGAAGAGAGTCTTCTTCAGCTCATTCAATCCAGCTGCTGAAAACTCATCCCTCTCAGTGTCTTTTGTCTCTGCCTGAATAGCTGATGTCTCCTGTAGTAACAGAGGCTCACGGGATCTGCTCTATGCCAGGCTGAGACAGTGCGTCTGCCATCTCTGCCTAGCATGGCAGCATGAAAGAGGCTGACCTGAGGTCAGGTCTGAGATGAGTTGAAAAGGGCTCGGTCTTATTCGCAGATGGAGTCTGAATAGAAATTTGTTGAATGCTCAGAGATGAAACCGAAAGAAGAAGAAAAACAACATGTATATAAAAGCTCTGCAAAGCCAGACTAGCAGCAGTAGTAGAACGTGGTGCAAGAAAAACATGAATTATTCTCTGTGTAGCAGTTGCATCATTAATATGTTGCATAAGGATGAACAGGAGAGGCTTTTGAAATGGCCCTTTTAATAACGGCTCGAACACAAACTCAAACCTTTGGCTTCACTTTGCGTGACGCTCAGTATGCAAATGTGCATGAAGAAGATGAAACGATCAGGGAGATACTTTCAATCTAAAGAAATCTTTAAAGAAATCATATCTCCACCACCATCAGGAGGAAAGATAAGCATGTTTTAACTTCAACTGATAATGGGATTTAACAGCAGACTCGTTTCTCAAAACTGTGTCTCCAAAAAAATCATCCTGGACCATCAAACCACCTCAGCTCTGTTTGCAAGTTACACACTTCTGTCTGAACAGAGAGAAAGCATCAGGGGAGGATCTTGTTTGTATACTTTCCTCTGTTCAGAGTTTTGATCTCCTGTCAGTATCATTCAGAACCGGTTTCTCTCAGTATAGAGGACTTAACCAATGAAAGAGAGAGATGAGACTGTTTATGATGGACTGTCAGAGTAATACCAGTGCTGTCACTCTGTCCGTTATCTTGATGATCTTCCTCCAGTTCATCGAGCAGCACTGATCTGACGGCATTCTGCTCTCACTAACAAGACTTAAGTGAGGACAGTATTCTTCTTTTCTGATGCAGAGGACAATGTAGCTGCACAGACTGATGTCTGTACTGATGTAGTGGCAGCTGAGAAGAGAAGAAGAGGCCATTACTGTCTCAAGAGCCTGGAAATCTGGGCTTTCTCTGTTTACCTGACATTCAGGAAAACAGAGACAGTGAGGACAGAGAGGAGAGGAAACTTCTCTAAATCTACTTCTTATTTCTCCAGTTTAGCGCCTCATCAGTCATATTGAGTAATACGAGAAAACGAATGGACTGTGACCTTGAGCAATTATTTATGTAGGCAGGACACTTGTCAGCATTACTTTATTTTACAAATCAGTTAAATCTACTACTTAGAAATAAATACAATTTAATGTAATTATAATGCAATTATTAACAGAATTTTTTTTTTACTAGTATTCAGGTGTCAGCTGTTTTAATGAAGCATTTCCTGGCCACTTTGATGTAATATAATAAATATAATAATGTTAAATGATCAAACGTCTCGGTCTGCCTCTCACTCTCGAACACCCGGACTGATTCATGCAGCAGGTCATTATGCATACGCATAATCCACACTCAGCCCAGCACCATCTACACTGCTGGCAACAACCAGCACTAGAAGCCAGAAAGTATCAGCACTCACAGTAGGAGGGACTCAGTTTGACAGTAATCAGAGCTGAGACACTACATATATTCACCAGCTCTGCATCACTACTAGAGATGGAATTGAAGTTGAAGTGCATCATATTATCAGAGATATTTCCACTTCACTACAATTATTTCTGTGCATACCAGTTACCAAGCTGAGAAGACTTCCTTCACCTCAATTCACATCAGCTTATAGCAGATATACAGAAAGTTACAGATGCTTTAGAATTCAAAAGAACCTGCTTCATACAAAAACACCTCATAACATGAAGCCTTGAATTTACAATTCACCTCCACTATAATCCTCTCAACGCTTAAAGGCAGTGAAACACACAGTGAATTTAAAAATGTTATCATTGTTGTATCTCTCTCTAGATAAAATACGTGTTCCCTCTTGGCAGATAATACACAAGAAGTGAGCAATTTTAGGAAAAGATAAAGACTTCAGCTCAACGTATTTTACTGACTCTATTATCTAACATTATCATGACAAGTGAGCAATTTTAGGCATCGACTGAGTCCAACAGAAAATTACAAAGTATTCATTTCACAGATAATATTTCTATATTATGATCCATCAGTTAAGAAAGATTGTGTAGTTATTGCAGGCTGACAAAATAGAAAAAGGAAGCAAAAATAGAAAATATCGACTTGCCTTAACCTAAAAGTTTACACAAGGCGTTGTGTACAATTGATGAAAACTGATACTTTCACATGTACCATCAGAGATCATTGGTACATGTGTGACTTCACTTTAGAAACACTGACTTCAGTCTTACATGTCAGACAGACTGATAGAGAATTAGACTTGAGATGGTCGGGCACTACAGTCTGGGAGACTCTGCCAACACTTTATAATGCTAGTAAAATATTGGTTAATAAGAACTGACCAATAGTCAGGCAGTTCTTGGTGCTCATTGTGTTTTCTACGAATGTTTCATTTCCAGACCTACAGACTCCATGTCTGTTATTTATTACTGCTGAGAGGAGATTTATTTTTTTTTGTTAGAGCCGAGAGCCATTTAATGACTGTAATGTGCTGCTTGATGACAGAGAGAGATCTCATCATTCTGTGTGTTTATCTGGTGGCGTGTGTGCGTGTGTGTGTGTGTGTTACATTGCATAGTGAGACACCAAGAGACACATCTATTTGTTCTCTATTAGTTCTACTCTCAACTCATCATTGTGACCTCCAGCAGTGACATTAAATCTATGCTATCACAAAACGTCTGCGCTCTTGCTGGTTTTAAAGATGATTTTCTTTTTTTTCCTGGCATTATTATCTTCATTGTATGGGCAACAGAGAAACAGAACAATGACGTGCAGTGTTCTGTGTATCTGTTCAACAGTGTGACATACCATGTGTACAATGTTTGCTTCACACACATGAGGCCGACTCACATTCTGTCCTGACCCTCTCATATTCTAGCAAACATACATTCATGTTGTCAGCAGCGAGAAAGGTCAGCTCATATATCACTACTGAGTGCAGAAATTTCAGTGTTGGTCCTAATTGTTCAGTTAGAGAATATACGCATGTGCAACACACGGGATCTGTCAAATTCATAAGGTCAGTGCTTTATTATAATCAGCCTGAGGACATCAACTTTGTTTCGTTTTGGAAACTTAAATCCTTCATAAATGTTTTTCTTGGCCAGCAAATATAGTTTACACCAGCAGAGCAGGTAGCTACACTTAGCTTTTCTGCTGGAAACAGCTACATACAGTTATATTAAAAGCACAACTGCACAATCTCTCTACACGGAGGCTGATTTTTACAACTCAGATACATACAAATGTAATGAATTTATGTTCAACGTAAACGAAAAAGATATTGAAGCTCCACGAGCCACTGTAATACACAGATGCATGGTAGAGTATGTGAGGTCTGCGGGGCAGGCAGGGCTCCAGCCGGGGGGCTTTGATATGCAGACAAGCCAGGAGGAGGAAGAGGAGAAACCAAGATCAAACACAAGGCAGTGGTACTCTCCTCTCACTAACTCAAAGTAATCATCAACACACATACAGCCACCTCAGTGTTGGGAATCTTAGTTTTTCTCAAAGAGTTTTATATTCTTCAAAACATATCATGTGAGTTTCAGATCAAAGCCAACGATACTCTGGATGATATGATACAAGTGTATCAAAAAAGATGCTGGCTGGTCGAGTAGAAAATAACATATATTGTGATGTAGTTTGTGTTTGATGAGTCCCACATCGCATATATTGAGTCATTCAAATAGTCCAACATCGGCAGTCAGCATTTTATATATGAAAATGACTATAATGCGTCTCTACCACTGGGTTTAAAGTGATACTCGTGGGACCACAGATGAGCGTTGCCAAGTGTTAATGAGCCAACAGAATTCGGGTTCAGCCCCATGAGGCTAAAAAAAAAGACTCATTCCTGATAAACAATGTATAAACTGTCCTGGTAATTAGGATGAACATTAATGTGGAGAAGATAACCCTAAACTTCCACCGTAAAACTTATCTTCAGTTTTAATATGAAACTGTACTGGAGTCCTTTAATAAGGCCAAAGTCCTTGTAAAAGAATATTTAAGAAAAAGTAAGTATGTTAGCATCCATCTGACAGGACATATATTTCTACTGTTCAACCTTTATCAACTATCATTATAATCTCTGACTCATGGACAGTTATTTTTCACCGTGGTAAATGATTTGCTGGGTACTTTGAACCTGATCACAGTCTGTATGGCTGCTTGGCATTTCCTTTCAGAGACCTGCCTGACAGACGAACAGAAACATATGATTATCATGATGAGAGAACAGATGACTGTGGTTGTATGATTGCATAGAACATGTACAACTAACAGTTAAGTGATCATAATAGGGGTCGAAAAACTGTAAGAAATGTGTTGGAGCCACAAAGTGTATATAACTGGTATAATGACCACAGTTCCCACAGACTGCGGCCTGTTTGGCAGCTTCCTAAGACTGAGACGTGAGAAATATTCCAGCTGTTTACGACCTGAGTTTGGTTATTCCACTGACTGTTGTAGTCAGTCACCGTGAACAGTTCAGTAAAGTGATTAACCTGGATTCCTCTGGTCATGATCCATTGTTTCCTTCACCTTCATTGCCTATTAAGACAATAGATACATAGCAGTTCTTTAGCTAAATAGCTCCATATGGTGTTTCAGTTATGTCTCAGCAATTTCCGTTGACAAATCACATCGTTGAAGTCTACATTAAACCTATTCAATCTTCCAAACAGTCACTTAGTTCTCTAAAAACAATATCCACTCGGCTCATAAATAGGCAAAAACACTTGAAAACGAAATGAAGCAAAAATATAATTGCTGTGTAAATAATAAGGGAAGTAAAAGTGAAAAGGAAGAACAAACCACATCCACCAGCTGAGCTTTGAAGACTATTTGACTGCTTCTTCCTTTCTAAAAAAGTATATATTATTCTTTTCAAGACAAGCTGTCACACACAATTAAACAACCATGTTTTCCAACACTTCATTCGATTTCAGTGTTCCCTGCATCGAGGCACTCATTAATTAGATTATGGAAAATGTTCATTGTGACACCAAGACAGTTAAAACCTTCTTCAGGAAAACATTAAAAAAAGCCTTGCAGCTGAACCAGTTGAGTGTTCTACATATTTATTATATTATATAAAGCCCAGCCATTCAATGTCTGAAAGTGTACACTTCCCACATATCATGCTTTTAGATGTCACGATTTAAAGAGGTGTTTTAATGAGACTTAAAAATAGAGAGAGAGAGAGAGTTATATTCAAGTATTTAGAGAAGAATATTTTATGTTGAATGCTCATCATTTTGTGCCTCACACATTGTTTTTCCTGTAAATCTTGTGATGTAAAACATCAAAACCCGCTATCTGCACGAACAGGCCTCTCCTAACAAGCAGTGATTACATCTATCACTGCCCGAATATTTAATCTATGCCACTCCACAAAGAAATCAATCCTCAATCTCTTTATAAAAAAAACAAAGGCTGTGGAGCTTAAATCTCACAATGTGAGCTCCATCGTTTACTGGTGACCTGTACTGAATCAAGCCGTGTTGATGTATTCATTAAAAGTTTCTATTTGGAAGAAGTCCGGTGTTCAGAGCTATTTAAATGATGGCATCATATCTCTCTCAGACACAGGATGGGAAATTATGCTTCAGTTTATTGACAAAAGTAAATTATATATTAACATAATGACTGCATGCAATTAATGTGAGAATGTCCTGAATACAACATTACACTTGCTTAAGTTAAACTGCACCAAATAGCGTCATTGCAGAAAAGGACGCAGCTATATGTGGCTCCATATGAAGGGCTCAGTCTCAACTACAGTGGTAGGCACAGTCACACACCCTGCTGCACCACACAGCCTAATCCACTACAATGCTTTCTCCAGCAGACACGTAGAAAGTCTTCCAGCTGATAGGTGACAGTGAGGGAGCTGTTAAACCTGGTGAACTGTGACAAAGAGCTGAACTGACCCTCCTCTTTGTCCACTGCAGTAAATCCATCCTGCTGGAGGAAAAGCTTCATTGAACAGAACAAATGTGTGTTTCCATCAAGAGATACAAACAAGTCGCTGTCCACCACCACCAATCTCTAAGCTCTGTTCTTCTTTTTTTAAAGGTGTGTAGGAGGGTAACACAGTGAAGGAAAAGAAAAAGAAATGAAAGGAAATGATAAAATGATTCAAATGTCAAACAATGATTTGCAATTAAACAAAGCATAAATCGACTTTTAAATCCAAGAAATGAATAAGCATTAAAGTGTTTCAGACCCCTTTACAGTGTGTGCTTGATAATGGACTTCAGCTTCCACTGCTGTTATCACAAACTAATGTGGCTGTAATCTATTTTGTGATGATCTCTGCAGACAAAACATGGATCACATGAGCTGCAGGCTCCTTTAACGACATCAAGTCTTTCTGAATGTCTTCTTCCAGCAGACATTAAGCATGTGTTCCCTTCGTGTTGGATGCCAGTTTGTGAAGAACAGACACTGTTTGTTGAAGTGACTTCAGGTTTCCTGCTGTTCAAGCAGAAACGTTGTGACTCTACAATATCCGCATGCTGAGCACCAAAGTGCACCAACTATATGACACAACACTGTGTTCGGGGTTAATGGCAACATCGTCGTTGAGATTTGTCTCAAAATATAAAAGTTTCTCTGTCTCTGTGTCGTCTTCTGGTTTTGTCCTCTAACTCTAATCACTGTTCTTCTGTCCTTCGTGTTATGTTCATCTCTCATGTGCTGTAATCTGTCATCTTTTTCTCAAAAAGAAGAGGTAGTCCTGCTGCTGTCTCCCTCCACTGCTCTGTGACTCCAGTCCAACTGCTTCTCCTCCGTTTACAGCAACAGAGCAGGTGCTGCTGTGTTTTATTGGTTCTTATCCTCCTTATCCCCTGCAGCAGCAGCAGCAGCAGCAGCAGGAGGAGTCACAGCACATCTCTCAGATCTGTCGCTGCCTGAGATCGATATCTGTCTCTAAAGCTGGATGGGTTGACATTTAGCAGGAAGTTATATCCTCTCTATCAAATCTCAGTATAGTGTAATCTTTTAAATGACATCAGTGTGTTGCACGTCCTGGCAAATGGATGAGACATTATCTCACCTTGTGGAGGACTCTGCAATATTGATATAACTAATGGAGTGTTCAAGGTGCTGTGGGCCTTTGTAGGGGGCTACAGAAGACAAGGGAAGCAGGCAGTGCATACTTCATTTGCACATTCTGGTGCTGATGATACAGCTGCTTTACATTAACAATAATAAGGATGCAGCTGCAATATAAACTGTAGGAAATGTTTTAACAATCTCATAAAAAAAAAAGACAGAATAGTATTCCTCACAGAGGGCTACATGTGACGTTTTACGGGACCTGTTAACCACAAAGATTGTAAGAACAGAAAAGGTACGGTCCGGTTCACTTCATTGTTTCACTCGAGTGGAAGCATCACTGTGATTCAAAGAAGGAAAAAAAAAAGGGCGGTTGAATGACGGTGCCTTCCAGCTTGCCTAATGACATTTGCTACTATCCCAGCTGTCATTTATGGCAGAAACGTGCCTCTTTCTGAATTAAGAACCAGCTTAGAGTAAAGTTATCCTGCTTTGGATAAAGGCTGCTGCTCTCTACCCACCAGACAGAGGAAGGCTGCAGCCCCTCATCAAACATTCTGGCTCTTAGTTTCCAAGCAGCACAGGGAGTTCTGCATGAAATGAGCTGTGAAATGAGCTGCAGGACAAAGGTGATGCCACATTTATTTATCACCACCCGCGGCAATGATGCTGTAATTGTTTTCAACTTGTGAGTCTGTGTGTGACTTCATGGCAAACTGTGGTCTTGGTTGCGGGAACTACGACACAGGCGGTGTTGAGTACTTTGCCAGGTTTTTATATTTCTCTCTGTCTGTCTGTCTGTGAACATATTTCAGGCTATTTGCCACTCTCATTGTACGCCCCTGGCCCCATTTGGCTTAACTTTACAGGTGTGTAGCTGAGATCAAAATGAAGTCTGAGTTCGAAGACGGATTTAGTAAAAGCACGAGTGTATAAATCCATAGGACAGTGTAACGTGTGAAAGGTACAGTATGAAGTCACTTAATTATATTTCCATCAATTGTTTCATTGTTCCTGATATGGGATATAGATGGTGTTAAAACCACTAATATGTTGCCTAAATAAGTCAGCAGATGATTTTGATGCACAGTGACTGTCAGTACTTCCCAGGATCTCTCTTAAAACATATTTTCAAATACAACTCATTTGCATTGGTCAATGGCTACTTGCTGAATAAACTATTTATTCTGTTGAAATATTCTGACATTGTTCCAAACAATCAGAGATTTACTTAAAAAAAAATGTTAATGTCAAACACCCATGGTCTTGTTTTCATTATAAACCTAACACAGCTTTGGCATTTGAGTTTCAGTAACCTCTCTTTTTACTGAGGTCTATGTTGTGGCAAAGAAATTACATTTGTTGAAATTGGCAAGATCCTCTTTTGAACTCAGTTTTTTTCATTGTACTGCAGTCTGATAAATATTTCAAGGGCCTGGAGTTACAAAACGATCTTGGTGGAAACAAATATAGTTCAAACAACAATATAACACTGGATCGGAAATGAAATAACTGACTCCTGGTGCAATCATGCTTAACATCACACAAGAATACTGCTGTTACAGACTTAAACAACAGCAGCATCATAACACTTGCACACTATATATGACCTTTACGGTGTGTATTTACGACAGCGTCCATTAACCACTTCCTCTGAGTCTAATCTGAGATCTGAGAGGGCTGAACATGGAGAGACCATGCATCAGAATCAGCAGGACAGAGAGAACTTAGAGTCACTTCTCACCAGTTAGAAGGGGAGAGGTTGTGCTCTCTAGGCCCTGGAAGAGAGTGTGAGTGTGTGTTTTGTGTGTTCATACGGATAGAGATGAATGGTGACTCCTGGGGAGAAGAGGGCTCAGCACGTTTTCTCTCCCCCTGTGTAGTGAACACATAGTGGGGCTGGGAACTCAGAACAGATGGGTAGAGATAAAAGTTATTCTGATGCAGCAGGTGGAACCAAGAACAGACAAGAAGAAGGAGACATTGAAGAACAGAGGAGAGTTGGAAATGAAGGAATGCACATAAACACAAGGTAAGTGAATCTGAAAAAAAACCCAGCAAATACTATGATATGGAAAGAAATGAAGCAGAAAGTGAGTAAAGTAAAGAATGAAAAAGTGAGAGCTGGAAACATATCTTACATCATGTCTCTATTACTGAAGAGGAAAATAGCAAATAACTGACCCTCAGAGATTCTCCCTCCAGTGAAGCAGATCACAGCTACAGACAGGCCTCAGTGATTAAGACACAGATACTGCATCATACACACTTACACATATACACACTAGATTTAAATCAATCCATCGACACTTTTAATGGCCACAATACTGAACACTGCTCACCATTTACAGTAGACATGAAACTCATAAGCACAACATTCTCAGTAAATACACTGCACTCCTAATCGATATTAAAATAACATAGTATGCATGAGTCGGAGCATTAATATGATCTGCGAGCTGTACAGTTTTCTTACCAGAGGGTGAATGGTCCAGTTTTATTGAGCTGAGCCAGGATTTAAAGACACAACACACTCATTAACAACTCACTCTCCCGTCACCTTCTGCTTCGTTGGTCATCAGGACGTTTACACTTTCGTTTAAAAAACATCAGACCAGTAAAAGCATATGTGTTTCTAATGATTCATTAATCTGACACGAGTCCCTGCTCACAACACAAACTTATTCACGGCTCCTAGTAAAATAATCTTTTCCCTTTGTAAAACTATTTTTCCAGTACCAAAGACTTTTCCTTCATCTAATGTGACGTGATTTTGGTTTCCTTCAATTCCTGCAGATATAATTAAAAGTCCTAATCAAACAGTTGGAATGACACATTGAGACATTTCCTTTTCTCTCCACACAAGAGACAGAAGATGAAAGTCAAAGAGCCACCACTAACAAGCCGTGTGTGTGTGTGTGTGTGTATAAAGCTTTACATTTCTTCTCATGTCATACATCTCAAATCATATACATGGATAAATGTGTTCATTGCAAATGTATACTTAAGATTTAAACAGTGTGTGGCTGTGTTTGATTCTGAACAGAGGAAAAAGGGTTTAAACATTTTGATGATGAAAAAAATACTAAATGTGTGTGTGTGTGTGTGTGTGTGTGTGTGTGTGTGTGTGTGTGTGTGGTAACAATGACGGTTGTGACAGCTTGTGATGGTGTGATTGACACACTCCATGTGTGTTCAGACATGCTTGTTATCCAGTAGCTGTTCATTATAAACTCCACTGTTCCGACTCTACAGCCACCATCTCCTCCACCTGACATTCTCCTCCTGGTTTCTAAACTGGAAACTCTCCTCCTGTCAAACAGCGGTCTCTGCCTCAATAACATGCAGTATCATAAAACGTAAAAAGCACCATTAATTAGTTAATAGATTAGCGATGGAACAACATTTTGTGTGACCCCCAAAGCCTAAAGTGAAAATGACAGGCAACTAAAACATATATTTCTGAATTACTAATGCAGCTGCTTCTAATTTTGATCGGAAGGTTAAGATACCTCTGATAGGCAGTTTAGAGTTCAAGCTCAGATGAAAAGACAGAACAACATGAAGAAAAGAACGAGACAGAACCAGGAAGGATTAATGTCATTTATCTAACCTGGCTCACAACTGGTTTACAACTCTCGATTGTTCAGTTATGGTTCTAGAATGTTCGGTTACAGTTCGAGGATGGTGGTAGTCTAGTGGTCTAGTAGTCAGACTTTCAAATAGAAGCTGCCACCATTGAGCTCCTGAGCAAGGCACTTAACCCTGAGATGCTCCAGGGGACTGGATAAGAGCGTCTGCTAAATGACCTGTAATGTACATTACATTATAGGTCAATGTAAACTACAAATGTTCGAGATACGGTTCTAGAATGCTCGGGTAAGGTTCTAGAATTTTCGGATACAGCTCTAGAATGTTCGGGTACGGTTCTAGAATGTTTGGGTACGGTTCTGGAATGTTCTGGTACGGTTCTGGAATGTTCGGATATGTTTCTAGAATGTTGGGTTACGGTTCTAGAATGTTCGGATAGGGTTCTAGAATGTTCGGGTACAGTTCTAGAATGTTCGGGTAGGGTTCTAGAATATTCGGTTACAACTCTAGAATAGTCGGTTACAGTTCTAGAATGTTCGGATAGGGTTCTAGAATGTTCGGGTACAGTTCTAGAATGTTCGGGTAGGGTTCTAGAATATTCGGTTACAACTCTAGAATGTTCGGTTACAGTTCTTGAATGTTTGGTTACAGGAAGTAAGCGTGGTGATGGTATTAACTGCAGCAGACGTTGAGACACTCACAGCCCACGACATCTTTTAACCAACGAGCCAGTGAGCCAGACCTGCCCGACAAAACACTGTCGATGGCAGAATCACAGCCCAGGAAGAGAGGGAAGAGAGCCGAGAGGGGAGCTAAGCTAACCCAGCCAGGACTATCCACTACCCAGCTCTCTGCTGGTCAATGGAAAATAGGAACCAGGCTAACGCAACAACAGGACTGTGTTAGAATTTCCAGGCAGACCGCAGGACTGAGCGCAGTCCTCCAGTGAGATGAGACAAGGGGTCTTCTGTGTATACATCAATGATGCCTGGTGCTCAAACGTCAAAGTTGATTGACAATGTTTCCCTGATGTCTAAAGATGTTTATTGTTAAAGATGCCGACCATATTATATGCACAGATAATTCACCACTGCAATGTTAGAAAATGCACTTCAGGAATGCACAGCTACTACTGTTTTTCTCATTTCTTTTTTCTTTTATTATGCTTTTTTGTAATATGTAAATGTAATTGGGATAAAGCTGATATAGAGTGAAACACATTATTAAACCATATACCACAATATAGCTAGCAGCTACTGCTTTATAAAAATTTAAATATGATTGGTAAAAAAAAAAAAAAAGTATAATGACTCAATTTGTTGAACTTCTGTTACGGTTGTGTTGTCAAAGCCAAAGGGAAATAATCACTTTTCCATATAAACATCTGGATAAATGATATAGCATTTAGTACATTTTCCTGGCTCAAAACAACACATGGATTTGTGTTCAAAGTATGAATATCTCAGTGGAGACTTCAAAATGACTGCTGTGAGAAATTTAGAAGAAAAGGAAAAGACAAACTGGAAAAAATCATAGAATACATGTTCCTCTCTCTCTTCAATAAGTGCACTCGAGTCACCATGAAGACATTACCAACATCCGTGTGTGATGAATGGTGGATTGGGAATGCAGAGCCTGTAAATGATACGGCCAACCTGGCTGTATTATTTTGTCTTTCTGCTTTATATGGACATAAAAATATATTTATAGATAGATGTGGAGGTCTGTGGGAATGTAGCCTTAGACAAAAATAAACATATAACTCAAATGGAATTAGGTCCTTTAAGACCTGATGCGGCTCTGACAAAACAAACTGTAATTACTTGTAGAGAAGTGTGTGTGTGTGTGTGTGTGTATGTATCTTAAAATATGAGTGTAAGTAGACACATCAGAGTCTCATCCATCTGCACAAATAATCTAAGTTTGTGTTCCATTCGTCCAGTCGGCTAAAAGCAGCCATAAAGATAATGCATTACACCGGCTGCTCTGGAGGCAGACACATCATTACATTCCTCAAAGGCCAAATGCACTTTCTGACTGTCTCATTCTTCAGAATGGCTGAGAGCTCTGCAAAATCTAAACAAGAAATGTGTGTCCCACTTTACTCCAATGCAGTGTCACATAAATTAATGTGTGCTTCACGGCTGTGCAATTTATTAGAGTTAAATTTAGCAGGATACAGTCTTCAAGGAAACAGAGTTTCCCTAAAAAGATTCTCCCCTGAACGTGTTCTATCAGTAGTTAAATCTCAGGAAGTCAAAAAAACGTAAGAAAGTCTGCAACAGGGAGCACATTCTTCACTCCACAGCCATTCTACAGAAAAACAAGGATGACATTTACAGGATTGACTCTCAGTCGGATATCAAAACCTGCATGTAATAGTGACACATTGGATAAGTAGCAGGATCTAAAAAAAAATACATGTTTTACACCTTTAAGTTCTTCCTCTCAGACTGACTGAGTCACAAGAGCTGCAAGATTACAGAGTCACTGAAGCAGCACTTCACCATCTTTTCCGAGCTGCAGTCAGGGAAAGCAACACTCTGCTTATAATGAAAAAACCTAAACGTCTGACTCTCTTAGTTTGTCACAGAGGAATTATGCTGTAAATATATACAGCATATATGATCTAAGAAGCACTGATACTCATTTTTCTTTTCTTGGGTTTGTGTATGTTCTAGGCCCACTAAGCCATCCAAAAATATTCCATCCAAAATTGAAACACAGGATCCAATGGGCGTATTTGATCGAAACACAACATCATTACTGAGGATTGATAGTAATGTGAGCTCCTGACGGATCTTTAAATTAGTAAAAGTTAATTCGCTGCATAACGTCACAGCTTCTGGTATTTTTTATTTGGAAACCCATATGCATGTGTGCTATTAAGTTTCCTCTACTTAGCACAACATAGATCTTAGACTGGAATAACATCTGCAGACTAATGAATGTCTTATCTCAACCAAAATTACATTAAAGCCACATTAAACAACCTGCAGATTAACTTGATGGATGACCTCATCTTTACTGTAATAACTATATGACAGTGTATGCAGAAAGTCGATCCACAAAGCTCCCACGTTGTTTATTCAAAGCGTTGTGTTGATGGAAAACACATTTCCTCATTTATTCCCTCCACTTAGGCAGTCTTCACAGCTACTCTGCCAAACATCAGTGATGAGGAATCAGCAGCCAGGCTTGTTAAAAAGAAACAGGCCAAAACACAAACACAGTAACACACACACACACACACAGTGACACGCACACACGCGGACTATGGTTGAGTTTCTGTGGGTATATTGTATATTGTTCAAAGTTAAGGAAAAAAAGGTCCATTAGGCATTTCCCATGAGATTTAATGTGATTTATTAAGTCGTATTGTGTCATGTAATACCTTTAAATCTTTTTACATGGGTTGTACCGGCCGGCACAATGATTCATCTATCTTGTAAATCTCCAGAGATAGAAACTGACCCACAAAAGTATCATGAATATAATGTGAATGGAGGTCAGTGAAGAACATCTACTTTCTCTAAAAAAAAAAACAAACACAAACAAAAAAGAAAGAAATAAGAAGACTTTCTATCCATACTGACCTGCAGTGCATTATTTATGTAATTGTCTCCGCTGTGGGACGAATAAAGGTTTTCTGATTCTGATTAACTTCCTAAACCACACAGCACTGTCTTCACTTTGTGCTGAGACGTCCAGACATGTATCATTCACAGTAAAGTTACTGACACTCTGTTGTTGACTGTGATGTTAATGACACCTGGAGCTCCAGGTCCTCGGATGTTGTTCCCTGTACTGAATAAAGTGCTTCTTAGTCCATCTCTAATGCATCCCTCCCAGTGGCTTCATCTCACTGGACCACCAGTTGATTATTTGTAATTCTACTGAGAGCTTTTGCTGGATGACTGTTTTGTTCTCTCATGGAACACATTGTACGCAAGTTAGAAATAGATGAGCAACACAATCAAATACACATAACAGTAAAAAAAAAAAAAGAGAAACTAATTCCACAAATCCAAACCCTATTACTGTATTCCTGTGAGAAATACCACTCTATCTTTAATAAATTGGACCACTGCTTGCTGCCGAAGCAACTGGTAATTCCAATGGCTCTTGAGTAATTACCTAGTTTTTGCAAACACACTGAAAAAATAATTTGAAAAATAAGTGACAGATATCAAAACCACATCTAATCAGAGATATTGCCTTTCTGCTGTTGACCCACAAAAGAGAAAATTAATTATTATGAAATCATGAGCATATTATTTCTAGCCCCTTACTTTCCAATACAGCATCATGTTTCTTTGGTGTGAACAGAGAAGCAGCAGCTGTAATCTCTATTCATAGACGAGAACAAGGAGGAGGAAAAAGTAAAAACAATAGTCAGTTAAAGGATAAAAGAGGAATTTTGTTGAGAGTGTTGGTGTCAATGTTCAGCAGTCTGGAACAATGACAGCAGACACAATAAACAGCAGCTTCTGAGATGGTTCTACTTCTAAAGATACAGATAGAGTTTGACGTTTTCCTGTCATGAAAATCTATTAATATGCTGCAAAGAACAACCTGGGGACCATTTCTAATTTTATTGGAGATAGTTGGAGTATCTTTACAGAACACAATCTTGGCAGGCAGCCTAATGTAAAAGCCAAGCAAGTGGCACCATGACTCATTAATCAAAATTACAGGAAAGCCTTTTTTTTTTTTTTTTTTTTTTTTTTACCGCAGTCATCTTTTCAAAAGCCCACTTTTTCCTTGCAGCAAAAAATGAGCAAGATCGCCGCCTCAACATACATGTAACTGTTTGACTATACAGACACAAACATTGTTTGTTGTACCACAAAGAAAAGCCTGACAGGACACAAGAGAGCAGCTCCAGCCCTCTGGCTCTGACAGAAGACAGACTAGAGGGAGGACAGCTGTCCAGCTTTTTATAGAAGAAGCTCCAGGAGAACATGGACAGATAAGAGAGGAGAGTAACAAGGACTGGACACTGAGGGGACACACTTCATCCCTCTGGCTGACCAAGAGAATAAACACCGACTTCACGTCATGTGAAGAGATGTCTGCGAGGCTTCAACTGAAGACAGTGGGGTACTGGCTCACATATGATACAGTATAATACTGCTCTGCTTTAACTTTCTTCATAATAATGAAAAAAAATATTATTCAAATGATGTATTTAACAGAGTCACAGAGTCTGTAAAATAAGTCACAATGAGTCATGATTTCTATTATCAGAACGGTCATCAGCTCCCCAGCTGCTGGGCTACAGTGTCGAGCAGCTCAGCAGACGTGTTGTGATATAATACGATCAGACAGGTGTGAGACACACAGGGTAAAAACAGCTCTGCTCAAACCAAGGTAGGTGGAGTCAAGTCAGGGAAGCTGCTTCAATAGCCTCACGGAAACACAGCAGGACCAATAACCACAGTAGCTCCGACTCTGCTGAGACAGGAAGGATAACAGACAATTTTCCATGGTAGTACATTTACATTCTCAAATTCTAGTTGCGATGCATCAGTCGAGTCGAGTCTCGTTACCTGTAGTGCCTCTGCGGACTTCCTTCACTGAAGCTTGCAGTCAGTTTGAATAACTTCACTTGTTTGTAATGTTGTGCATCAGGAAACAGATGCAGCGGATCATTTTTGACAACTTATACACCCAATAGTGCAAGACAGCTACGGTATCGAGATTATTGGCTAAATGTAATTATTCAACATTTAACAGCCAACTTAGAGGATCATTTACCAGGCTTTGCTGCAGTCATATGGTCTCACTGTTGCAGTACATACAAACATTCATGAACATGCAGTAAATCCACAACCAATCTCATTTACTATTCATATCATCATCATCATCATCCTACATTATCTTGTATTACCAGTTCATCGGTCAGAGAGGCAGCTGATGTTTTCATTAAATTGTAGGCAGAGAGTAGTACAAACTGCCAGCCACTGTCTGAGGTTTCAAATGGTGCTATTCAATACAGCTTCCATACTGGGTACACATATATTCTCATATAATGATATTTGGAAATAGAGTGAAATAGCTTGTGAAGAACAATGTATTGGGAGGCCCATATTCCTCCCATTCCCTCACTACATTAAAGCTTTCTCATGGACCATTGAACCTTCGTAATAACCAACACTGAACGTCTCATATCATCAGTGTGGTCAGCCATAAAGGGCTGAGGGTGAGGCTCATATTTTTAACCAAGCTTTTACAATACCTCCAAGACGTATCTCTCGAAGAGAACACAGCACACCCTGAACGCTCACCAACGAACGGTGGAATATGCAGCGTCTATTTTCAGCGTTAATTAGGTCCCCAAACTAGGATGGGGACAGTCAACGGCAGCAATGTTTCTTAATAAGCAGCAGATCAATAATTCTTACAGATCTTTGCACACACATAGAGGAAGTACCTTTGGGATTAGGGGAGGGGTTTTTAGCTGAAAGTTTAAAGATGTTTTAAGCACATTTTTGTGCTCATTGAATGTTACTATGTGACAACATCACAATTGGACCCCTTTGTTAAAACAAGGTTTATACCAGGTGACTAAACAATAGGGTGAAGGATTTGAAAGAATATAAAGAAAATAAAGGTCAGAGACTGAAAGCATTGTATTTACTCTCACGGCAGGTGCTACTGACATAGTTATTTGCAACAAATTGTACTGATTTAATATAATTCATGATTGACATGAATATTAACGGGCAGGCTGCTGTCAATAACCATCCAACTGTGAGTCTTGATGGGTATTAAGATTCACTGCTGATGGTGGCTGCTCATCATCATTTGTCAGATAAACAACATGTCTTGAAATTGAAACAGACTCAATGTCACAGTGTATAAAGTCACAACAAGATGGTTAAACTTTAATGCATTCATCCCTCAATCTTAATTTACTGCTGTCAGCAATATGAAATGCTCCCATTTCATCAAAAACTTATGAAATGTCATTTAAGAGTCAGTATTCGTAATTATATCCGATTGTTCAAATACATATTAGGATGTGAGGAGCATATCAGAATGTTAAATGTCATCAAAAGTACAAAATTAGATTTACAATATGTATTTTATGTCAAAAAGAGCAGTAATCAACTCAATTGTCAGACAATCTGTTGGACTATCAGTCAATGCTTGACATGAATGAAAAACTAAAGTGAGTATAAACAGTGTGGGGAAGAAAGAGAGAGACAAACAGCCAAGTCTCTCCTCTCCCTCAAACTGTATCCATCTGCAGTGTCGGTGGAGCAGAAAGTGTTGTTGGTGTGTTCAGCTGTGCAGGAGACTGGTGTTCTTGATGGAGTCACAGATGTCATGGTACGACACCGGCTACAAAATGGATTGGTGTGCAGATGTGCGTGTCAGTTTTAGTTTGTCCAGACAATGTCAAAGTTTAATCCAGCCCGCTCATTCAATGTCTTTAGAACAACAGGGACGGACAGAAAGAGCTTCTTCTTTATTATTTTATCTCTGCTATCAAGTAGGGAATGTAGACAGGAATAAATAGCAGAAAGGCTCACAGAAGATTGGTGGCTGGAAAAACATGACATATACATTATGTGGAATCTCTGAGCCTCAGAGTCTCCAGATCAAAACTCCCTGTTTGTACCTGTCATCTTCCAAAACTACAATGTATGATAATCAGATGCTGAAAAGATACATTTCTACAGCAGCAACACATTTATAAGGAGCTTTGAATTCAGTGTACTAATCTTGTTGTGAAAGTAATGAACACAGGCCTGATTAAAACCAGTACCTTCACACTTCGACTGGTAATCTGATTTAAAAGCCTGATAATTCCACAGCCAAAAATCATCTTGACTATCTCCTCCATCTCAACTTAATTTGCTTATTTTATTATTCTGTCGATCTCTCTAATGAATATTAATCCAAGAAGATAATGGATTTAGTTATTTGTATAATTTCTTCTTGTCTGAGTCGTGTGCCTATGAATCAACACAGTAGATGACTGCACCAATGAGAGTGAGCTGTGTGATGGACTGGCAGAGTAATACCAGTGCTGTCACTCATTTATTTCAATTTGGTTGCATCCGCCTTTCAAGTCATTCCGGCAGCACTGATCACAGTTCAGCTCATTCTGGTTTACAGATATAACTGAAGTGCTCCACAATATCCCAAGAGAAGCTGTGTTTCTCAGACTGTTTGTACTGATGTAGTAGATGTTGACAAGATAAAATAAGGATCCTGAATGTCTGACCAGACCACAGCCAGCAGAGGGAAATCAGAGCTCCATCAGCAGTGTGCCGTAAACAGTGCCAGAGCATGGAGACATACTGTAGAATACCAGAGGGACTTGTCACAGCGGGAAAAGCACAGGCGTCACTAATAACATTTAACGAGGTCTCTGCTCCATGTAAGTGAGCCAATATACCAGACAGACAGCCAGCATGCACAAGGCCTGAACCTGGGACACACAAGTTAAAGCAGCCATCATTAGTGTTATTAATCACACCTGTGCTTTCTTCAGCTGTGACATGTCAAAATGTCAACAGGCCCGTTCCTAACTCACAGAACGACTAACTCACACAACACTGTGAGCAGCAGGGGGAAAAAAAAGCAATAAGTTCATGTAAACAGGTGTAATGGAAAAATACTGCATCGCTTTACTGCCCTGTGAGTTGCCAAGGCTTGGTCCTCATTAGTGAAATAGTACTGTGAGAAGGTATCACCTCAAGATGACCCAAGTGTTCATTGTGTGAAGAACAGCCAGCTGTTACGGAGGTAGAGAGGTTGTGCCAAGCAGATATTAGCCCAAACTAATTAAAGTTTACTAGTTGCAGCAGTACTTTTCCCGTAACCCTTTTCTTGACCCCTACGGGTCACCTGCAGTGTATACAGATGAGACCACACTCTTTACACAGTGCCATTGCTTGACAGACCTTTGTGCTGTATGTTCTGATCATTCTGCAGAAAGCCTTTTTTTGTTCTCAATAAAATACTTAAAGACAAAATTAGCATCTTTTGATCGTCTTTGTTAACAGGATTTCCACCACCCAGGTTTCAAACGCATTGAGAAGAAGGTTCTGAAAATGTTGGATGTGCTGGGAAATACATGAGTCATGTTGGATAGTCTTTAAGGTGTAAACATTAAAACAATCATTCAATATTATGAAAATATGACAGGCTAGCTCTGTCTCGTCTCTCTGCAGTTAGTGGGTTGATAGTGTCAGGTGGGTCGTTACAGTCAATGTGTTGCTGGGCTGCTGGACCAATTAAGAGTTGACACGCTCGCCCCATTAATCACTTTACTCTTCCTACCGAGCTGTAAAAACATCTTCTATGTTCTCCTTTGGTTTTTGCAGTACAGACATATGCTTTGTGTTTCGTGAGCTTGTTCTACTCTTCTTCATGTTACTGATCCCTCCAAAAAGTTTTGAAGGGAATAACGTTTGTAATAATGTTTTTTTTCTGTTTTGCCGAAAGGAGAAGGAGGAGGAGGAGGAGGATGAGGAGGGAGTAGCAAACAAAGAGAGCAAATCAAGAGTTTCAAAGTGAAGATGAAGATGATCCTCTGGGTTGGAGAGGCCAATAGCTGATCCCTGTTAGTCAGCCATGACACTTCCCATCCTACTATCCACACGACACCCACACATCCACATCAAGAGAAAAGTTTCACTGGCTCTGAACAAACACATGTATCGCTCTCTGTGTTTCAGCCTCAGGGTTTCTGTATAACATATCCACATCCAGTGGATACTCCAGCCTGAGAACACAAAGCCTCGGCTGTCAATAAAAACACTCAAGGCCAACACTAAAGGTAACAAGGCTACAGGTATCTGCTGGGTTCTGCTCTATGGGGAACTAGCAAACCACAACCGAATCAAAACAATTAATGAACAACAAACTAATACACTCCAACAAACACCCTCTGACACACCTGAAATGCCTTCTTCTCTAACACAACAACCTTCATTTTTCACAAAAACTACTGTAAGCTGATACTGAGACCCGAGCAGAGCTGCTCTTTCTTCTCGTTAGATTTGTCCTCGAGTGTTTGTACGGAGCAACAGAAGCAAATCGAATGAAGCCGGTGTCCTTCCATTACCATCTGAAGATACTGAACAGCCCTCTGGATGCACTTTTCTTCTATTTATTATAAAAACAAAGAACAACAGACCCACTCAGACATGAATGAAGCCGAGGATAGTGGAGCATCTTTGTTTAAATCTCTCTCTCTCTCTTATTCTTCTGAAGGAGGTCATTGGCAGCACTTACCTGTAAGACAAGAAAACAGAAAGCGTATGTTCAGTCAACATGTGCATACTGCATGTTCAAAACAAAGACATCAGCTGTTCAACGTAATTTGTCTTCATATAATCTTACACTGCTATTTTATACGTGGTTCAACAATAATAAAATCTCTTCATATCCTGCACTTTAACATTCAAATAAAATAATCTCATCAGACCCTGAAAACTTTCCAATCCTGTTAAAAACCTTCAATCACAGAGCCCACAGGATGACCTTGGCACCAATTATTAGTGAGTATCAGTGAGGTAATAATGCTTTAGTCTTTAAAAGAATAGAAACCTAAAAAAAAAAGAACACGAATGACGAAGCATTAAAGAAATAGCCTCTTTTGGACCAGATACAGTTTTAATAAGACTGACCTTCCTTTAACACTTAACAGCAGAGTAAACTAACCCTGGTTTCCAGAAGAACAAAAACCTCTTAGAGGAAGATCTTATCAGATCAGAAAGACATCATTTATTTTCAATAATGTTTATAAAATGACTGCAGTGATCTGAACTCAGGCTGGTAGTGGAGTCATTCCAGATAATATCTCAGCCCAGTGCACAGAGAAAATGACAGACACTGTATTCATTTCACAGTTCAGACTCCAAATATCTTTTTTTTTCTCTCTTTGAGGCAAAGGACACAAGCAGACACAGAGACATCAGACCCAGCCAGAGCCATTAGACGGATCAAACAAGTCTCTACTGTGTATGCAGGTCATTACAGCTATATAGCAGTGATTCTCTTTTGATTCATGATGATACAATTCATGTATATATTGAAATAAGGTCTGTAGTCTTACGTGTCCAACAAGAACATCTATTCAACACCAAATACTAGTTTAATGCCACGGTTGATTAAAAGGACCCAGACACACAAACACACGCGCACATTTAGTGTAAGCATAATCTTTTGACCTTACGTATGGAAATATCCTACTGAACAAGAGAAACACACCCCTTTGACTTACAGGCAGGTTGAATAAGGATGCAATAAGGAGGAACATCTGGTATTATAAATGACTAAATAAGAAAGATGAATGGAGGTCATTTGTATTCAAGAACAGCCCATTTACTGAGCATGTCCACAGAATCTCACATCACACTAAAAAGGATTCAGTCTTCCAAGGTGAAAGGCAAATGGCAGATGGCAACTAAAACAGAGGAGTGATGGGTAACAAGGCCTTTAATGTGGCCCGAGTGCGGAGTCTCCTCTCTGCATAGGAAAGACGATAACCTGAAGCTCCCGTTCAGCATCACTCTACAAATCTTTAATGCATTTCATCTTTATTTCTAATTTGACGGGCTAACAGAGGCTCAATGGCAAGAGGGAACAACTGACCTGACAAAGGACACCCCAGCAGTAAAGCCCTCCCCAAATCCAAATGTCTCCAGCACGAGAAGAGAGAAAGATTATGTTTTGTTTTGCCGAGTCTCTCCTCTCCTCTCTACTTGTGTGAGTCACACTGATACAAGAAGTCCTTTCTCTCTTTGGGGATAAATTGTTCACAGAAACCTTTTTCTCCATCGTCTCATTTACATTTTTTCAGTGTGTAAAACTGAATCTAATTTCAATTCTGCACAGGTGCCAGGGACAGCGTGTGCTGTTATAGTGAAAAAGCTATTAACTGTCATATAGCAGTTAGTTGATCAATATTACCATTTACCAAATATATAATTAATGAGAATTGAATTGATAATAATAACAATACAAATAATAATAACTTCAAAATAAAATCACCAGATCAACTGCTAGCCAAGCTCATCTCCTTAATGAACATCTTTTCTGATACTTTGCTCTCCACAGTTCATCCAATAAAGTGAGCAGAGCAGCCCAAACTCCCAGTTTCACAGAGAATCTCAAAGCACATGCAGCGAGCAGAGAGAATGTAAACTCTGCTGAGTGTCCTTTGTCTTCCCTGTGATGTTCTACTAGTGGAAACCTTCACAAATAATTAAGTGTGTGCATTATCTCTGTGTCTCAGTTCAATACAAAGACTAGCTTGACATTCCAATTATCAAACACTTTTCCACTACATTATATATATATATATATATATATACACATATACATATATGTATATGT
>CALSBV010010348.1:4798971-4811164 GCA_943590825.1 Bovichtus diacanthus | reverse complement strand
TATATGTATACATATACATATATATATACATATATATACATATACATATATATACATATATATATACATATACATATATATATATATATACATATACATATACATATATATACATATATATATATATACATATACATATATATATATATACATACATATATATATACATACATATACATATACATATATATATATACACACACACACTGTAGGTTTATATAAAACTTGGACAAAGATCCATTTCTGTGTTTACAGCTCAAGGAACACAAATAATGTATGTTGTATTCATGAGTCACAAGCAAAACTGCATCTTTACAATATATGTAATTCTTTGTACCTTTCCTCATTACATGGTCCACTGAGTTACGCCTCTGCCAAGTCCAATGTACAACACAGCCCACTCTCTGAGTTTAATTTCCCCTGTCAATCAGCAGTGGAGTGGTTAGTATTGATTGATACTTAAAATGGCTTCCTGCTGGTCCAGAACAGAAACTTGCATACTGTATATAACAAACACAGTTACACCTTTAGGATGACAAAGGTACAGGAGGAAGAGAGAAGCTGGGGGAACAAAGAAGCGCATCATTAAAGTGTGGAACCATTATCCCAACTAAAAGATAGGATTTCTCCTTCCTGGTAGCTGAGCTGCATCTCCCTCTGGGAGACACGGAGACCTGTCACCCACACAACTAGAGAGTAGACTCATATCATGTGGAAGAGACAGCAGACTACACACCTCTCTCAAGTCTCCCCTCTTCCAGCCGCTCTCACCTTCCTCCCCCAGAGGCTCATTGTGTCTTCAATAAGAAAAGCTCGTTTGACCACCATCACCTAATCTCATTCTCACCTCCTATGGAAACAGTTTTCTAACTTCCTGTCTATTCTCTCTCTGTCTAGAATACAACTTCCATTAGTATGACGCTAAGAAAATGTTAACGTTGTGATATTGTACTAATCCAAATGTCACAAAGATAAAGAAAACTCCAGTCTGCCAGCTACTGCAGTTGTGTTTTTGTGAGGAAGCAGGTTTTTACCGTCTATTTTTTTCCACAAAAATGTATTTTGCAATGCTCATTTGATCCTGTTTATGACTGGTGATAACATGGAGCTCAATGACTTGATACATCAAATAGCTTTAACACTTTCGCATTGAAATAAAAAAAGATTCTGATTTAATACCCAATTTCATTAGTTAATATAATCTGAATAGATTGGATAATTACATTAAAAATCACATCAGGCTGAAACATCATGCATATTTTAATTTGAAGCTGAACCATACTTCAGATTTGTGTTCAAATCTCAGAGGAGATGCAACTGAAGAGGTGGAAATTCTGGAGCAGGTCAGTCTTTTCACATGTGGGACAGACCTCACTGTTCCTATCCTGGCCTCTCCTGCTGTGGCAGGCTGCTCCTTGGCTTTGCAAGAGGCTGCTAATGCCAGTTGGTTGGTTTGACGGTAAGACTTTCTACTTGTGTGTTTATTAACCTCTGGCAACCCACAGTGTGTGTGTAGCTGTGTAAACTGTGCAGCCCTCTCCTGGCCTCCTCCCTGCTGCGTCTCTCTTCACCTCTTTGAGGGTCACATCCACTCGTGGAGCCTCTCATGACACGGACAACATGATGTCATACAACCTGTGGAGAGTGAGCATTGGGTGGTGCACAGAGAGGGTCTACACTTGCCACCGTGTTGGATAGAAAAGAGAAAATACAGTCCCGCCACATGAGACGCACACCGTTGTTCCTTCAGGTCAGGAAGCAACACTATTTAAAGACATTATGTTGAGAGAGACATGTGAAAATATGCTTCTAAATCTGACTTGACAGATGAAATGTGGCATTTCAAAAACAGGTCCCGGCATAATGTGAATACAGCTGAAATGGATTATTCTTCAGGTTCCTGTGATAGACACACTGCTTGTTGCTGAAACAATATCACACTGAAGCCCCGACACTACTGGGGACTGTAACTGAATCATGAACGACAACGTTTAGTTTCTGTCACTCTTTGCTTGTATTGACGTTGTTGGTCTCCTATCCTCACCTCTCTCTCCCACAATCCCCTCTCCACCCTCAATAACTGTGAGGGAGCCGTCAGCTCCGATCAGGTCGTGTTGTATTTTACTGGAGGCTAATTGTGTTTTGGGGACGAGGTCAGAGTGCTCTGGCTCAGGTCAGAGTGAGAGATTAAATAATAATGAGCACAGTCATTGATCTTTCAGTTGAAAGGAATCGTGAAGATAAATAACAGAAAAACACAAGTGATGGTCTCTGGCTATCTCCCCCTGATGGCTTGTGTCTTTGTTGTTGATAACTGGGATTGTACAATCTAATGAATTGTTTTTTTGTCTTTCAGCACCTAAAATATTGCATTTCTCACTGGTCTTGCTATTTTCAGAAAATCACAAATGGAAGAATTTTGGTTGGATCACTTTATTCTGCGTTTCATGGCTTGAACTGAAGGGCAATGCTGTGCCAGCATTCAGACGTGGTTGTGAAAATACAGCAAACCACCGCTGGGCTATACTGTTTCTACAGTCTATTGTTTACTAAACAGAAGGCTTTAATTGCAGTTCCCAAAATGATTGTTTTGGTCAGAAAATTGGAAAAAACCCAAACATGACAAAGGATTGAGCCACATGCATAAAGTGGATATCAGATGACAAATAACAGCAGAGTTTGGCCTGTGAGGCATTTGGGAAAATTAGAGTTACACGCACGCACGCACGCACGCACGCACGCACTGTTTTTCATCTAATCTAAGCCCCCTCAAACACAAACATCGAACAGAAGGAAGAGCATGTTGAAAAATTTAAAAACACGCTAAATTGGTCCACAGCTGCTCACAGCTGCTCTTGTGAGCATGTGCAGAAAAAGCAGGCGAGAAGTGAATCTAATGAGCTGTACATACCTTGAAGACCTGCATCACTGCGCCTCACATCATCAGTATAAACTTTCTCCACAACGAACATTTTTGACTCGTCACAGTAGGAAGAGCACAAGTGTTACTAATAACATTAACGATGGCGCCGTTATAGTGACGGTCCTGAGACCGAAGCAGCGTAATTACTTCTGTGTGTCTTCTGTGAGAAAGGCTTATTGTCACTTTACTCCATGCATACTATATGTGTGTGTATATGTGCATTCTTGAACAGATGTTCTCATAATATTATTCATGTCATGTTTATGCTTCCTATAGACAACTGCTTTGTCTCCATTCAGCTGTTTGTGCACCACGTCCACCCTGAAGCATCTCCTGACACGGAGGCCAAACCCACAACACAGCCATCATGACCCGGATCCTCAGAGCAGCACCCGGCACATGACGTAATGTGTGTTTCAGTGTCTTTTAGCGTAGAGTACTACAGTACAATCCAGTGCGCAGCACTCACAACACCTCTGACAGGAGAGAGGAAAGGATAGAAACACAGAAAGAAACACTTCTTATGTGCTGCCAGAACAGCTTGTGCAAACGTTCTGAAAGCTTAGTGGGATGGCTCACATTTATGTTTTACTTGCTTCTTTGTTGTTGTTTCTTTCTTCTGTGTATTTTAATCAAGCCTCAACATAAAACAATACATCACCACATCATAGAAATGCTAACTCTATTATCTTTAAGGGCCTGAATATCCACTATATTCCTCTTCAGAGGGAACATTAATAAATTAATCATCATGAAAGAAACAAAGCAAAGATTTTGAGCCCAAATCTCCCAGTTTGGATATTTTCAATCCCAACAACAGTGAGCAGACTGTAATATTTTACAAAATAAGATATGTAGCATAACATTAAAAGGTCAATCCATATTTAATTAGGACAGTCCTTACGACAGAACTATTTAAATGGGACAGCTGTGCAAACATTTTACATTTATAATGAATGTCACAACAGTGATCCTCACAGGAGGGGAAGTGAGACTCTAAAGAAGCTTTTTGGCCTATAATTTACAGTTTAGTATTCAAGAGCAGCAGAGCTACTTAATCCCTTAACAATGAATAACACTTGATAGTAACATATTAAAAGTCTCATTACAACTTTACCACAGCATTAAAGATGAGGCGAGCCTTTAGAAAACAGTCGAGGTTGCCGTTGAACAATATCCTGCACATACACGTCAGTGATGACTTCAAGTAAATCAGCACTACACTAAACATACAAGGGTACAGTATGTGTACCGTTCATTGTAGATACACACAACTAGTGAATAACCACCTTCCTACTTCCTGTTCTCTACAAGGTGTGCGCTGCACTCCCACATCACACACCAGCTTGTTTGTACTGAGTTTCACTGGCAATGCTCAGTTACAGTGAGATCAGACGAGGTCAGATTGGAGGACATGTTGGTGGAGTGGGTCATTGTGAGCGAGCAGCCTCGAGCTCCCGCCACAGTGTCCCACAAATATGTATCCAGTGCGTCTGTGCTGAACTTATACAGAACTTATGTCCATAACAGGCACATTAGCTCACCCCTAGTGAATATTGGACCCGTGAAGAAACAATTATTTTTTGGTTTAAAGAGGGCAGACTGTGGATGATGTGGACTCTACCAGTGTTTTGACTGAGGACACTGTAAGCAGATACAAGGTATTCCTTAAAACAGTTATAATGAACATAATTAAAAAGAATAACACAAATCAAATCTGCAAGAGATCTAATTAAAAAGTGCTGATAGCTTTTGCACCTCAATGTAGGCATATCCTTATTTGCATGACACTTCTAAATTACTCAATAGATTTGATTTTCTTTTCTTCTCACTATTTTATTATGTGCAGCAGTGTCTCTCTGCAGTCTGGTGTTAATAACCATCAGCAGACAACATGTAGAT
This sequence comes from Bovichtus diacanthus, assembly GCA_943590825.1. Taxonomy (NCBI): domain Eukaryota; kingdom Metazoa; phylum Chordata; class Actinopteri; order Perciformes; family Bovichtidae; genus Bovichtus; species Bovichtus diacanthus. The sequence continues at coordinate 4,806,339 of CALSBV010010348.1, read as the reverse complement.
ATATAATAAAGTACTATTCACTGCCCGACTATGCAGTATGTAGCTAACAGAATAAATATTATTGTGTTTGGATCTGCTTTAGATGTCTTCTACAGGACTGTAACTCAAAGATTTGACCACATTAAACTGTAAAAAACAGACTTAAACCAAATTGATGTGAAAATGGTTCAAAAAGGATTATTGTGCATCAGCAGGTGTGACCTGAACACAGCAGGCGAGAGGAGGAATGAGAAGGTTGAGTACGAGCTCTGACATTAACTCAACAGAGGAAAACATATGAAGAGGTTTGCTCTGCCTCGACACAAAGACACATCTGATATTCACTTAGTTTCCAGCTTCATTATTCAGTTCCTGTCTGGACCAGAGGCAGACAACACAAAGCATTCTGGCTGAAGTTTGGTGATGTATAGTGTATAAAGGGAAGTTTCCCTTTAACTTAATTAAACTGCATCTCAGTTACACACCGTTCTGTCTTATTGCATCCTGCTTATCTATTTTACAGGAGCGTGGGTGTGTTGTCGAATCCAACTGACTGTATCTGAGCGGTGCGGGTGGCTAACAGTATATACATTATGTTTGCCTCTTTCCAACCCAGAGTCCATCCTGAGGGTCTAGTCACACCAACAAACAGCAAAGAGGATTTACTTCACATGATGAAGCATAATGTTGACTGTGAGGCAGGAATGCAGCTGAAAGGGTAAACCCTGGGGCCTCCTCTCAGGGCAGATAGAAAAGAAGAAGAGGCCGACATTAAACATTCATCATTTACCCCTTTTAGCTCATTGTTAGTTTCCCTGAGATGACCTGTATGATTCCATCTCACAGCTCTCATTAACCCCATTTCCAGCTGCAGGCAGCACAAAGCCTCCAGCTAAGGAGAATATTAACTTTATTCTAATACAAAGTGTGTGAGCAGCCTCACGTAAGGACATCTTCGGTGGGAATACAGGAGTCATTCAGGGCAAGCAGAGAAAAAAAAAACAACAGCTTACTGTAAAATGACAAACAAAAAATGTTCTGTTAAAAGGGACAATTAAAAAAAATAGGACATTATGTATCTGTGAAGTCATCTCAGTCATGTGACAATTATGTAGGATCCCCTCATTATGTCCTCATCTGACAGAAGATGTGACAGGAAATCATCACTTAACATTTGGTGTCAATAATCATGTCTAAATAATCTTCTGGCAGCCATCATAAACGGTTGCCATGTCCCATATGGTCTAGTTGTCAGGATTCCTGGTTTCACCAAGGCGGCCGGGGTTCAACTCCCAGTGTGTGAACCAGTATATGTCTGGTTATGTGCATGAGGTATGTACATCATGCACTCATGATTTCCAAATAGGAGTGCTTTATTGCCATATTTGGACACAGCTCAGACTGCATTCAGTACCTAATGTACTAATAACAAATTAAGATCTATCTTTTTTTTTTTAGGTCTTTTAAACAAGACCTACAGTTAGACACTGGAGTAGCACTAGAAATGTTAATTTACCAGAATGTAAGAGGTGAGAAAAAAAGATCGTGTCAGTTTCTAAAATTGACTCCCACATGGGAAACTTAATAATGAAAATATATTAATGATGACACTGAGTTTGTGTTCAACACGTTAAATATATACAGTGTTATTAGCTGGGCATAGATTTGTTTCTAAAGAGAAAGAGACAAAAGTGATTAATTTCTTTACAGAATATTTTTATACACTTCTGGTTTGTTCATGTCAAGATTTGCTGAAAGTGATTCATTGAGTTTAGAGAAATACACACAAAAAGACACCTGCCAGAGAGCTGCCGAGCCACTTCATCATAAAGATTAATACACCACCATTTCACCAAAAAACACTTTGACTCCAGCAAATGAACTCCCACTCTGAGCATGTTATTCATATGTTACATCATTTAAATGAAGCACTGATGTTTTGTGAGATGTCCCCTACTGCAGCCTTCGTATTCCTATATTCTGTAAGTGCCATCATTTAAAACATGATTCAGGCTGTACACATGCAGGAGAAGCTCCTTAGCACTGTTCTGTCTGTCGTCTCTTATCTGCTGTTATTTCTCCTACAAGCTTTAGGTTTCACCTTCCAGCCTCGCCACAGTCCTGCTGTGATTTCCACAGAAATGTACAATCTGATCAAACAGCATGAGTAAAGCAAAAACCGGTTAAACAGTATTTACTACTGTTTACTGTTGCCACAGTGAGAATTAGTCAAACCTCTTAATGTTTCAGTGCAGAGCTCCCACTGGGATTATGAATGTGTATAACTGCAGGGATCAACACATATACGGCATTTTGTTTCTTCTTTACTTTTTAATATCTGGGTGAATCTGTAAAACTATCTGATAAATGTGCCAGTTAATTTATTAAAACTTCATTACAGTAAACTATCTTCATTAACATGATGAAGGAGTACAACAACTGTATAAACATTTATTTATTTATATCATATATATATATATATCTATATATATATGATATACTGATAAATAGACTTTATGTTAAGCCCTATGTTTGTCATGGAGGAGTCAATTGTCAATGAGTTTCTCTAAACAGTTTGCTTCTGTGGTGATAATGATACTGTGGATCACAGTGTTTAGCACTGATTCACAGCTCTAACTGCCAAATAACAAGTTGCTTTCACATTTAAAAGAGCAGCATGATTTGATGGAACTGACACTCAGAGGGAAAAACCTCAGCTTAAGTCTCTAAAACTCCAAATTCTCCAAATACATTTTCCATGTTCTTCTTTGCACCCAATTGGCACTTTTTGCAACACACTGAAAAAGGTTCTCTACATAAGAAACAGGAATCTAACATAAAGCCACTTTAAAAGACTTCCTTTCAAAATGCCACACCCATGGACTCATCAACCTAAGAACATTGTTTTAAAATGTTTAGATCTGACAGTCAGATGTAGCAGAAATTAAATTCACCTCAATCATAATGTAGTTCAAGTCATTTCCATAATTGAAATCTATGAATAGAGGTGGAGCAGTGTTGGTTCTCTTAATCTCTAAAAGGGAACATGAAAACACCAGAGTTGTGAGAAGTCAATTATGTGTTGGATTATACATGTGTTGGTGCTACATTTAGAGAATGCCTAAAACTAAAGATTGTTGTTGTTGAAATATGTCTATTAAAATCCTTTGAGCTGTAACGTGCAGTAAGTTGACGGTCGCTCCCAGTCAGCACCATGGACAGAGACAGTGCAGCAGCTCACTGCTGTGGAGACACAGCTGCATTGTTCACTGCAATGTATTATGATACATTTGATTTTGTCCTCTTCTGATGTATTCATTTTTAATACATTGACTTACTCAATGCACTGATTTAATCACAGCTCATTGTTCTCTCTGTTCATTGCAGTTTGGCACAACAGCCTTTTGTATGGCTCATATCATGCTGACCACCGTTACAAGACCAAGTGGAGAAAAAGTTGCCACTTCTAAGAACCAGACCAGAGAGTGACCTCGCACAGAGGAAGCACAAGAAGTACCAAATGCATAAAAACTATGCAGTTAAAGATGCTCAGGGACTAAGGATAAATATATTATAACTAAATGAAGGTGCATAACATCACCTCTCTACACTTAAAACAAGATAAACACATAAACAAGATCATGCATACATTTAGTTTCAAAATGTCTTTTTTTTCCCAAAAAAGTTCCATGTATATCCATATACAGGATGTAGTTAGACTGATAAAGTGTTAGTATGTAGTTCACTGTGTAAAGGCTCTAATGTTGTAATATGAGTTTTGTAGATAATTGCAGTAAAACTCTGTTTACTGCTGCGTTTCAGTATACATTAATCAACTATTATGTATGTAAGGAAAAACACAACGACCAAATAAAGTGACATTTTATGATTTATGAACGCTTCATTCTACTCTTATTTCTGTGGGACCAATTACTCCACTCACTTTGACAGTCTCACACACATCCCACATTAACACTGTATCAGCAAACCTTAAAGACAGAGAGATGCTCACTCCACATAGAAGAAGAGCAGAGAAAGCAGCTGCAGTAGAGAACGTCGCGTTGTATTATGTTGTCTAGTAAAGAAACAGAATCCACTCATCCTCTGAACACAAACATGCACTTTGCTTTCTTTCTGCTCTTTTTTCCCTCAAGGTAGCACATGTGTACATTTCTGTGTCGGCTTTACAGAGATAGAAACAAGGAACTGACTCACTTCCACATCTCACCGTCTCATATAGACAACAGTGAACATCAATCTGTGTTTACGGTGACCTTTGACCTCCGTGTATGAAGCAGACATTTATCAAGGTTTCTGAGAACTTGTATGTATCGAAACGATCTATCAACCAGCCAGCAAGCAGCCACTTCAATAACAAGCAGCTCACACTTGTCCTCTTACATCAAATCTAACCACTCACTAGTCTACAACACGCTTGGTGTGTCTCTGTGTGTATTGCACCTTGGTAGGGATGTCACTATTACAGGAAAAACATAGTTATCAGTCTTCAAATGTGAGTTTGATGTTCGTCGTTTCTCTGCTGAGTCAGCCAGGAAATACAATGGAATGATCTCTGAATTTGTCGTTCTGCTGCTTCAGATGGTTTGTGATATCATGAAGCTTTTATCTCCCTAAAGCCAGTTTATAAAACCAGGCAATCACTTTTGGAACGTCAAATGGAGAAACCATCTGGAAAATTATTACATAAATGCTTATATTGCAGGATTTATTATGCTATCCATGACAATGTCCTCAATAGTTGGCAGACCATTCACAGCTCCCTGCTTTAAGTGGACCAGAGTGCATTATAGAATATATTATATTATGCTTTTTTTTTTTTTGTTATTACAGGCCTAATTTATTTCAAGAAATATTAGGCCAAAAGAAGCTTTACTGTGGTCGGCTGACAGGTTCATTATTTTCCAGCTATTAAATACAAGATATTTTATAGAGTGGATCCACATCATAGTGATATAAAATCCTGGAAATATGACAGCACATTACACACAATACTCCACCAGCTGTGACCTCCAGAGATCATTTACGGAGAAGTTGTAGATACTTTGTCATAGTTTCATTCTGAAGCAAATAACTCTTGGAGCTCTAGTTTGCTCTGCCGTCGCTCTCTGTTCTGAATAAAGAGCTTCTCTGCCTATTTCCAGTGACTCCATCACATCAGACCTCCAGCTGAGTGGACTGTTTCAGTTCCATTGCCTCATACATTGCTACAAAAGTCAGATATTTGAACTTCATTTCACAAGAAGGCACTAACTGTACTTCAGTACAGACACTGTAGATGGGTTGATAGAGGAATGGGTTGATGGATGGATCAAATGATGGATGGATGAGGAGAAAGAGTCAAAACTACTACACTTATCACGGCTTTAGTTTAAAGGGCTTTCTTGTTGTTGAGCTCTGAGTCTGTAGCTGACTACTAATATAAGTATATATATATATATATTCACAAATCTGATCTAATAGAATGAGAACAAGTCTGTATCTAAAAAATGGAGAGAGTCATGACTTAACAGAAATGAGACAAAACATTTCATCTCACTGCTTTTCCATTAACACACTGCTGTAACCAGAGAGGCAACATTAACAGGGTCTATTCATTAATGAGGGAGAGGAGGAGGAGAGACGATCAGTATGCAGATAACGTGGATTAGTTGGATTTAGTGGGACTGTGTGTTCAGCCGTCTGGAAGAACAGCAGAAGAAGAAAGCAGCAGGTTCATCAGCTTAATGTGATGAGCTGCGTTTTCGCAAGTTATTAACTCCAAATTTAAAATTGCATTATGTTGACAAAAACATTATAAGATGCGAAAAACTGTTTGCTATATGGATGAAATATGTAACGTAAATAACAGAAACTTTGGTTCAGTCATTTCAAATAAGGTAAACCTCAGGGATCGTGACATGTCATACTACATTTCAGAAACACATAACAAGTAACGTTCATCTGAAATATCTGGGTTTACATTAATCCAAAGTCCTCCTCATGGTACAAGTTACAGACAACTTTGATCACTGTTGAACTTCACAGTGCTGAACACTAACCACAGTTGAGAAAGAGAGGTAAGGGCGACAGGAATATAAGATATTTTGTTGGCAAAAAAAAACATGCAAGCCTCCAGCAACACATTTAGGCAAAAAGAGAACATTCCAGCATGCAACAGGGAAAACTAACTGAAGCTAACAATAAACAAAAAGGAAGCAAGACTGTGTCAGACCAGGAACAAACTAATTGGCCTCTGAATAACAGTCAGGCTTCACCTGCTCATAGTCTGTCCTGAATAATAATAGAAAAGAGCAATGAGAGAGGACAAAGACACACACGATGGAGGAAAACAGTGCTGCAGCAAGATGATACACTGACATGTGACCTTTTAAATTGCTTTCCCCTGGGGGATCATTAAAGTTTCATCTTATCTGTTTGACCACACTGGGAATACCTGGCATGGGGTCAATAGATGAAGGCAGACATCTAGTAAATATTAAGAACTGTTATCATATCAACTAGCTGTAGCATTCAGAGTTCATGCAAGTTTAATAGAGACTAAAAGTCACCATTTAACCTCATGGTTAAGTTGACCCCCCCGCCCGGCCTAAAGCAATTTTATTAAATGTAATTTTAAGTTCAAACACAGACAAAGAGAGAGACAGACAGAGAGAGAGAGAGAGAGAGAGAGAGAGAGAGAGAGAGAGAGAGAGAAAAGAGAGAGCGTTTGTGTGACGGCAAGTTATTAATTAGGATTTTATTAAACTGCCAATCTACCACCACCAGCAAACAATCTCCGTTTATCCGACAGTACCGTGGCGAGCGATAGATGAGCGGCAGGTCGAGGGAGGGAAGGAAAAAGCAAGGGAAGACAGTTAACTCGTGGGTGAGCGTGCTACAACTCCTCAAGACCACCTGCTGACAGAGGTGCTGGTTAGCAGTAACACCAACGGCTCATGCTTCAGGTGGGCTGACTTTTAAAGTTGACCAGCTATTGCCATGACACGAGCCGCCACTCTGAGTTGTTGCCATTTATTCATCCATAGTTGACAATTAAACAGCAACGGCGGATGTTTTTGACTGAATGGTGCGTCGCTTTAAATGTTGCTGTCGCAAGGAATTTTCGAGAGGCAAAATATCTGTTCCTTATGTAAAGGATAGTCCAGTGTTCCTTCTGCGAAAGGAGATAGAGAAGGAAGCATTGCAGCACCTTTCATTAGCATTTAGAGAATTTAAACAGCTCTTATCTTGGCTGCAACTTTATACTTCTGGGTCATTTCACTCAGTTCCGAAGAAAAAAAGACAATTTGACTGCAGCCACGGTCTTCCACTAAGCTCTCTCTGTGTGTGTGTGTGTGTGTGTGTGTGTGTGTGTGTGTGTGTGTGTGT